>AWWV01012740.1:0-39746 GCA_001974805.1 Corchorus capsularis
TTATAATCCTCTTCTTCTTGAAGCATAACGGGTGACAGGTGTATATGGGAGCAATTGATTTTTCATTTGCTGACCATTTACTCTATTCATCTTTGATTTTGTTTTAGTTCAATCTTGTTGCTTTATTGACGAGGAAGCTTACTAAAGTGTGAATGATTGTATATTTTATACTACTAAAAAAAAGCTTCCTTTTCTGATTTTCATTTGTCAAAGTTTATGATGATATTCGAGAGTTGGAAATCCAAGCTTTAATGTTGTTTTAATGTCAAAGTTGTAAGTTGTACATCGAATTTCTGGTCATTTTGGTTACCAATAATTGGCTAGCTCTATTTTCTCTGCCGTTTTCATGGCAGTGGGGTGACAAGAAATGTATAGCACAAAGAGAAACAGAATGAAGATTTCGAGTCGGGTCGAGCTCAGGTAGCTCTATACTCGTCTCGAGTCGAGCTCGAGCTCAATAAACAGAGCTCGGTCGAGCTCGAGCCGAGTATCAAGCTAGTGATATTGTGTCGAGTTCGAGCTCGGGTATCTCATTACCCGGCTCGACTCGACCCGATTACACCCCTAATGACAACAGCTTCTGTAATTTCTTAGTGACACTAATTTATATCATTCAAGCTCCTGCTGTTAGTGCGAGCAATACAATAAGAATAACAGCAGATTCTGTAATCTTCTAGTGGCACTATTTCAGATTTTAATATCGATCATGAAGGTTTGTAGATGATTTGGAGTGTAGCTTAAAGCCTTTAAAGGATAAAGATTTAAATGGTTTGGTTGGAAACTCTTCAAGGCAAAGGAATGTTTGAGTAGAGAAAGACTTAAGGAAATACTCAATAAATAAGAGAAAGGATAGAGTTGTTAAAGAATTGGTAATAGGAGAATTCAACTTAAAGGTTTAGATAAATAGAAAAAGCAAGCTCATTTATAGAGGTTCGGTCCTCCATGACCTATGTCCTCTACCTTGGCTATCCACACCAAGGATTTCAACAAATTCACTAAACCGATGAAGTTAAAAGCCTTCACCAAGTCATCAAAACCGAGCCATCCAAGCTCTTACAACCAATGAAGTTATACGGGCCTTCATAACGCCTTTGCAATGAAGTTAAACGGGCCTTCATCACGCCTTTACAAGTTGAGCAAATCCCAAACTCCATACCCAAACTTCCTAACTTGTTGAGTGTCTTCCCTACACTCTTCTACCCAACTCAATACAAAGGGAAGATGTGTACAATGATCTTAAAACTGATCCCATTACACAATTTAAGCTCTAAGAGGTTTACATAAAAATATAGACTATAAACACACTAAACTTCAAGCCCAAAACCAAGTAAAAATAATAAGAGTGAAAAATTCTTGATTTAAAGGTCATTTGGAGAGTTTGGCTAATTTCTACCCTTTACATATTTTCTCTCCATGCTTTTCCATCATTTGAACTTGTTTATATATGATGAAATAAAAAACTAGCCGTTTCTAGCCGTTATAGTGTGACTGACAGCGAATCTGGCCGCTATTTTATCGCTAATGTTTTTCTCAAGTTAGTCCCACTAATGTTCACATAAATTTCTACCAGAAATTTGTGTTGAGTCTCTTCATGTTGAGTGCTTTAGGACTAAGTCTTTTGACTGTATTTCCACATCAACGACCATGACTTCTTCCATTGCTGCGATCATTGTCATGCTGGGATCTTCTTTAAAGACTTTAGCTCGGGCTTCTTCTTCACCAAATGTGTTGATGATCCCACTGACATGATCCAGACTCTTTGCATTCCATGTTTCACACTTTGTTGCCAATGTATTGAAGATTATAATTAAGCTTCCATTAACCAATCTTCATCTTCATAGTTGTAGCGTTAGTCTCATCTACATAGGCAACCACGATTGGACCTTTTAGCTTCCGCATTATGTTCTTACTAAGCTTCACATGCATCATTCCATGCTTCATGCTTCTTCAAGAGGTCAATCTATTCTTCTACCATGAAGTTTCCAACTTAAATCCTTTAAGCCCTTGATGAGAAAGCTAGTAATCGACAAGGCG
Organism: Corchorus capsularis; assembly: GCA_001974805.1. NCBI lineage: Eukaryota > Viridiplantae > Streptophyta > Magnoliopsida > Malvales > Malvaceae > Corchorus > Corchorus capsularis. The sequence goes on from AWWV01012740.1 coordinate 2,035, forward strand.
TCCAATTTAGTCACTTCTTGCTTTGCTTGATTTTCTTACTATCCCATTTCAATTCTCTCATAGATCTTCTTCATGCTTCATACTCCCTTAATAAATTGATCACGATGTCTCCTCTTATGAAGCTTCAAGTCTTAATTAATCTTTAAGTCCTTCAATGAGATTCTTAAAATCTTCAAGCAAGGCATTTAGAAAGGCTATTAGTGCAGTCAATGATATGCTAATATTGTACCTGCACACTTAGGAGCTTTGTTAGACTTAAATGAAGGAAATATTTTGTTATCATAAAATACACATGGAGTTCAACAATCTCCCCCTTTTTTGATGATGACAAAACACTCCTTGAATTGAAGTGCTAAGTCATTTTAATGAATATAAAATTAAAGCAATTCATATAGCTCTCCTAAGTTCATTCTAAAGCTCATACCAAGTTCAAAAGTTAAAAGCAAATAAGAGATATTCAATTCAAGCACATATATTTTTCTCCCTGTTTTTGTCATAATCATAAAAGGGAGGATTAGTATTCAAAAAGATATAGAAATATGCACACCATATCAACCAAAACACACACATATCTCATAAAGATATAACATATAAGCTTTAGAGATAGTGAGATTCTCCAGAATTAAAGCCGCTAGTGGCATCAGAGAAATAATCCAATAATCCGATATAAGATCTACCATTAATGCTAGAGGGGGGTTTGGAAAATAAGGCTAGATACAAATTGAAATTAAATAACAGAAACTCCCCATTAATGTTATCAATTCATCAACCCCTGGGACCCAACCAAGCACGCCATAAAGTTTCCTTTATGTCATGCTGGCAAAACATGCTAACAAGTAAAGCAGTTAGAGCGCAGGCATGTAATTGATCAGACTAATAGTAGAAAATACTCAACACAAGCTATTTTGTCTTACTCCCCCTAAAATCATTCACTTAAAGGATATAACAATCAAGCACAATCGGGAATTACAGAATACAGTAAACATACTCAACATATATGACATTCAAGCATAACTATGTTCATAAAAAATAATATGCAATAAGCCCAAGTATTCATTCATAAGAATATGTCATTAAAGCACAAAATATTATTCACACTAAACTTAGAGAAATAAGGCATTTAAGCATTAAGTTCAGAATATCAACTACGAGAGACTTTATAACAAGTAAGCACAACAATCTACTTAATCACATAAGAGATTCAATAAGCTCATACTGCAAAGAGGATATAGAAGTCATGCTCAATATACTCTCACATAAAAGTTTCATCAAGAGATATTCAACAAGCACAAAAGAGCTTCATTCATAGATGTCGAAACTTATGATATATAACTAAAGCACACAATCTATGAAAAAGTATCAATTATTAAGAGAATATTCATCCAAAGTATCAATATGTAAAACATAAAGATACCAACTCAATAAGCACAAAATAGAAACAAATAATGTTCCCCCTGATTATATGCATTAAACTAAAAAAACACATGGCATTAAAGATGTTCAAAATCAAAGCATAGCCGAGCATGCAAGTGAAGTCACATAAAGAGATGTAAGAGTGCAAAATGATAATGATAATGTAAATGTAAATGCATGCATCTCTTACTCATCAAATAACACAACTTGTTTCTCAAGGCTACTAGATCAACTCTTGTCTAACAATCCCTTTTCAAAGTTAAAAGTTGGGTTCTTCAACAAAATCATTTGACTCATCATTAGTCCCACTGAGTATCGATGGAAGCTTTTGAGAAATTTTTCTTTGGATCACTATTGGTCTTCGGTCATGGAGAAACTGTAATCTTCTACTAGTTTTTTTGCTCCCTATCATTTTGTTCTTTTTCCTTTCCACTTTTCAATGATAAGTGGTTGTATTATCATACTAATCTGAGCATATTGAAGTTTAGTGGCAGGAACTATTACTCAATTTGACTTGCCTTCTTTAACCTGTCTCAAAATCCCAAGTATCTCACTTAAATCAATGATATCAGTGTCACTAATCATGTCAATTCTCATATTCATCAATGTTGTCACACAAAACATCGTGACAATTAAGAGATTACTTGAGATTGCAATAACTTCTTCTAAGTGCAGCATAGAGCAAGGCTGATCAGCTCCCTTCTCTTAACCATTTTGCACACTTCAGTCCCATCTTGTTGCTCCAAGGTCCATCTTCTTAAGGGTGATAATGCATACAAAGTACATCCTCACACTAAGTTTGGCTCTAGCATTTTTCTCCACTTCGCAACCAATGTAATGATGTTCCTTCTTGCACATTTCCTTCTTTTTCCCAAGAACCTTCCTCATTAAAGTACTAGGTTTGTTGGTGCCACCTTTCACTTTACCAATGACATCTTTCCAAATAATACTCTTACCAAGATCTTCAATAATTTCAACATTATCCTCCTCATACTCGTTCTTTTTCTTTGCCTCTGATTTCATTGATTTTCCAAATTTTCTAACTTTACTTTCACTAAGGAAATTGACAGACTTGAGAGATATAAGTAACTTGAGAACAATTGTTGCTAAAATGATGATAAATGATGGCATGTAATGAATCAGGATGGAATCAAGTGGAAGTTTTCAAATATTATGCCGGCAAACATTGTTTTGAAAAAGATGGAAGTGAACATTTTGGAAAACAAGAAAGAAAGAGTTTAAACACCATTTTCAGATTTTGAGGCTAATATAAAGACTGTGTTAACATGTTAATAGTGACACTAACAGTTGACAACAGAATTTATATATTTAGCTAAAAGCTATTTTTAAAGCACTATCAAACTTTGAGAGTTTTCCAGAAAAACAAAAATCTTAAAAACTAAAAATTTAGGAAAAACTCAATTTTCAATGATTATGCAATCATGGTCAATGCATCATCAATATCCAAGAAACAATGGGAATTAAGCAAGATAGATCAAATAATATTATCAATAATCATTAGCAGCATGATTCTAATCTTGTACACATGTTTCTCAATAAAAAACAATTGTCAAAATATCAGCCAATAAATGAAAAGCATATCAACAAACCATATCGCTTTTAAGCAAATCTTCTCAATAAAAAGCATGTTAAACACAATATGCTTAGTGTGGATATGAACATGAATCTTCATGATGTTATGGCATGAGTGTTGTCACAAAAGATAAGATCAATAAGCATAATCTAACTAAATTCATTCAATTGCTGCAACAATCAAAGAAATTTAGCAAGACAGTTAGTGGCATCAACACACTCAACAATATTAGAGAGAGCAGCAGTAGAATCTTGCATCAAGCAAGTCTACCACACAAATATACACTAAATTCAAGCATTAAGTAAAGGATTGGTCTGATCATACCTTAACGTAGATAATGACTCACATCCTTTTCTTTTTCAACATTGTCAAGTATAGTGGAGTAGCTCAATGGATTTTCTCATTTGATTCCTAGCTTCTCAACCATCTCCTTAGTGTATTTAGCTTGGTTGATGAAGAATCCTTCTTTGTAGCATTTGATCTACAATCCAAGAAGGTCACCTCTTCAATCATGCTCATCCTTAACTCACTTTGCATTCTTATAGCAAAACAGTCTCAAAAAGTTTTTCATTAGTGGCACCAAAGATGATACTATAAACATAAATGCATAAAAATAAATAAATCTCTCTTTTATAAACTAGAAAATATTAACACTTCCTTTTTGAAAACATTTTAATCAAAACTTTGAAAAACAAAATTAGAGGTTGTTTCAATAAAAAGTTTGATATAAAAGCATTTAGGAAAAGCACTTTACACATAAGTTAAAATAAAATTTAAAACCCAAAAGCAAGTGCAAGAAACAACCATTTGTTACTAATGTCCAGCATTCTTCTTGTCCATTTACCATATGCCTCACTAGTTTTACTTGTGAAATGAAGACATCACGTTCACAAGTGTCCCCGGAGCAGTTCTTGATTTTCTTCTTCACTTGGATCTCCAATTGTTAGCTCTTGAGGATGATTTCTAATATGTCTCCATAGTTGTATCATCCTTCTTTTCATTTATGCTTTCAAGAATTATCTCTCATGCTTGACACTCAAATTCCTGCATCATAAATGTAAGCACAACCTTTTTCTTGTGCACTATTAGTTCCAGAATTAGTGTGAGCAGACTCTTCTATTACTATAGATGTCTTGCTAATAAAGTTCAAAATTGTATGAATAATAAAAACAGCAATAGCATCGTATTTTGACCATAAAATAAACTCAAGCAAACCTAAAGTCAACATTAACAGTTACAAATTCATATGACTTGTACTTGCAGTGGCTAAGTTAGTGAGGCCATTTTTCAAATAAAATATTTTCAAACTTGTTTCGAAACAAACATGCATAACAAGATGTCATTTTTCTACAATGATACTATTTTTGAAGCTAAATTGATGACTTTTTGTACAAATATGGACTTAGCAATTTAGAGTGAAGATTTGGAGATTCGAAGTTCGTGATTGAAAATTTTTTGAAGATTAGTTGGATTAGGATTCTGCGCAGTCTCGGTAAAAAAGTCATAACTTTCAACTCAGACCTCAAAAAAATGCGTGTGAGTAGGCGTTGGAAAGAGGACTCCGAGATCTAGAACTTTGCTTCGAATCCCGAAGCCCAGTTCCGCCATCCTTAAGCCCGAAATTGCTGTCGAAGTCTCTGCACGATTCCAAAAATTTCCTGAAGTCCGAATTTTGCTCTAGGAAGACTTTTAATCCAACTTGGAGACCAAGTTAGAGCCTAAAACGTCCTAGAGTCTTATCCTAAGTATAATAGGAGTCTTTAGGTTATTTTTCCACTATAAATACCCACCTTATGTAACCCCAGAAAACAATCTCTCATAATTCTATTCTTCTACCTTTCTTTAGTTTTGTTTTTCTCTAGTTTTAGGTCTAGGGTGCCGCACCTCTCTTTGCATAGAGAGGTGTGGCAACTATAGGGATTGCTAAGGAGGTTATTTTCCCACTATAAATACCCACCTTATGTAACCCCAGAAAACAATCTCTCATAATTCTATTCTTCTACCTTTCTTTAGTTTTGTTTTTCTCTAGTTTAAGGTCTAGGGTGCCGCACCCTCTCTTTGCTTAGAGAGGTGCGGAAACTCTAGGGATTGCTAAGAAGGATTCCGCCCCCTTCAAGTTTTGTATGTTTTCTTTGGGAAAATCCATGAGTAGCTAAATTCTTAATACTTCTTATCTTTTGGTGAATTTAATCAATTAATTATGGTGAGGTTTGTGTGCTTATAATTTGATATTTGTTCTTAGTTGATAGTTTAATAATCTCTGTTTTATTTTATGATCTTGATGATTATTGATTTATGTGGCCACTAATGATGTAATTGGATGGATCTATTGTTAAATCAAGCTTAGAAGGACCAATTCAAGTTTGATTGTGAGGTAACAAATCGAGCACCAGGACCAATGGGTTCGATGGGATTGGTAAACCTTATTCGGAACTAGTGGACCAAGCTAGTGAAGAATAAGTTTGCTTATACTTGTTATGCATGTGTGAATAATTGTTCTTAATGCTTTGTTCTTATCAACTGAAAAGTTGGACCAAGGCAATTGGTTGTTAAGAATAAAAGAGATAATTTAAGCTAGACCAAGGTAATTTTATCTAATATATATGTTTGGGATTTCCCTAGACCAGTTATTAAATTGAGAATAAAATATTAAATTCATCTTTAAATCAAGGATCCATAGTTAAATTGATTAAATTTTACCATTGGAGAAGTATGCTTTCTTGTTATTGTTTCCTTTATTAATTGCTATAGTTTAGATTTAATTTGTTTTGCTTTGTTTTTAGTTTAATTGTTGATCGGTCGTTGAATAAACCACAAGATAAATCCCCACAAACCTATAACTATTAGTTAGGGCAAGTAGGGGTCGAATCCACAGAGAAGGTGGGAGCAAATTAAAGTCAAATTATACTAAAAAAGATCTTACCAAAGGGGATTTTTATGGGTTTTCAAATAATTAAACTAAACTAGGAAAACAATTAAATAAAACTAAACTAATGACTAAGAAAACAATTTAAGAAAAACAATCAATTGAAAGCATACTTCTTTTTCTCTAGGTAATTATTTTGATCAAATAAATCATGGATCATAGAAACAAAGCATGAATTTGGCTTAAATTGCAATTAATTAAGAATCATAAATTACTCCAAATCGATATATAGCCTAAGACGTAGACATCAATTTTCATTGGAACAAAGTAATCCTCTTAATATCTTAAACAACTCGACTTGAATAATTGGTATAGGAACATATGTAATATTAATTCCAACTTGCTAATAAAATTAATCCGCATCTCGCTAAAACTAATTTCTATTGTTATGATCTAGGTTTCACCCCTTCCTAGAACAAGCATTAAGATTTACTTTTCCGCATGCATGATAAATCAATACCAAACTCATCTACATCTATTTCCATCTCGGCCTATAGATTTCAACAAGGTTTGATAATCCCATTGAACTAGAATTACAACTGTCACTTGGACCAATATTAGCTTGACTCAAGCTAAATTGAATCTAACAATAGTATTCATACTTATCAAGATAAGTTGGCCACCAAACCCATCAAAACATGAACACATAAGATGAAGCACAGGGATAAGAAACATATTCAAATAGAAAAATCAAATTATTAAGAACAAAAGTCTCACCATGAATTTATTGATCAAAAATACCTAAGAAAATGAAGTATAAAGGTTTAGCCTCTCATGGATTGGAAACTCCAATCCATGAGAGATTGAAAACTTACAAAACAAAGAGGAAAAGAGGAGGAGGCGGCTGCCTCCTCTCCAAACCGCAAACCTAAAGAGAAAAAGGGATAACAGTTGTAGAGAAAAGTTGTAGCTAGGGTTCTAGGATAAAAGGGTATATATAGGGGGTTGCCTAGGGTTTAATCTAGAGTTCTAGATGACTTAAACTAACCCTAGGGACGTTCTGGGCTCTTCTCCATGTCTCCAAGCTGACCCAAATAGGATATATGGGCTTACATGATCAAAATCGCAATCTGGCCCAAGACAGATTCTGTCCACGAACTTCAAGGGCATTTTCGTCCATGAAAACGTCAGATCTTGGCTTCGACCTAAACACGAAAGTTGCAGGTCTCGGAGTTAGCTTTCCAAGGCATACTCATACGCCTGATTTGGAGCTCTGGATCAAAAGTTATGGCTGTTTTCCCGAACTGTCGCCAAATCTGGAAAGTATTGAAGAGGCTTCAAGAGGAAGTGACGCTGAGTTGCTGAACTTGTGCACGCAGACAAAGGCCTCGACTCCTCCTGGGTGCTCACATGGTTGCCTTGAGCACCCATGTGGTTTGCCTAAAGACCCAGCTAGGTAGTGTCCCGACTCTACCTGGATGCCCACATGGTTTGTTTGAGGACCCATGTGATTTGCCTGATTACCCAGGTAGGCTGTGTCATGGCTCGACACTTGGACATGTTTTCTTGCCTTGAACTCGTCTTTGCTCCTTTGCCTTGAAAACTCTAAGCAATCAACTTTATGACTTTAATAAGCATAAAATTGACTCTTTAAGCTCTTCAATCACGAACATGATAGCTCCATTCTTCATCCAAAACATCCTTGGAAAATACTTGTGTCATAAATCATCCAAAAAGGCTCTAAAAAGATACAAAATCGATGATTTTGCACTTTTCTTCTTGTCAACACCTATGAACACAAATATAACCAATATAAGGCATAATCAAGCATAAAATACCCAAAAAGCATAGGAAAATGACCATAAAAAGATGCATAATTTTGGTTTGATCACATTCCATGACATGCCTATATCACAAAATCAATATAAAAGACTATTATACGCATCTTATAATTTACCATACTGAAGGTTGAGTAGTTTAGATATTACCTCGACCATTGCTTCCATTTCTGGATTCACTTCAGTATTGGAGGTAACACAAGACCATCTTAATGCCATCATGGTCCTCTATTTCTCTTAGGAGTCTCATTTCTGTTCAAAGGGCTTCAAGACCTAATCTGTACAAATTACTTCCACTAATAGTGCGCTTAATTCATTGCCCTTACTCATTAGCCATTTCCTTCCAAGTAGCTTATTGTATCTTTTAGTGACCAAAGCTATTTCTCCACTAGTCTCTTCATCTTCATCACTTGGAAATTCAAATTTTCCTCCAAGTGCTTTATACCTTAAGATCAACCCCTTTAATTATTCTATAGCTAAAGCATTCACAAGTGTTGTCCAATTTTTCCGCAAATAGAACTCACTTGGACAATTTGGAGCAAGAGTAACTGCCTAACCATTAGTCACACCAGTCTGTTGCATTTTATTGCTCTTGAGGACGTAAATCCCAATTCACCAAGAGACAGCTTTGATACCAATTGTTAGTCCCGTAGGGCTGTGCTAGAGGGGGGTGAATAACACTTCATCAAAAACTCTTGAAGCTTCTGCTATTAGTGCGAGCAATGCAGTAAGAATAATGACAACAGCTTCTGTAATTTCTAAGTGACACTAATTTACATCATTCAAGCTCCTGCTATTAATGCAAGTGATACGAATCTAGTTGTGTTAGATTCAAATCCACCTTTGAGACCTGCCAAAGATCACAAAATTCACAAACAATTAAGCAATCACAACCTAATTGTTTGCTAGGACTCTACAAGATTGAAGAACCCTAAGTTTGCTCAAACTAGAACAATGAAGCTATGATAATCAATTTGGGTGCATAAACCTCAACTTTATTAATCAACTCAACTTATGTTTACAAGAGGTATTGGTGCCCTTATATAGTGATAGGGTCAACCAAAATCCTAAAATAAAATCCTAATTTTCGTCCAAACATAAGGGCTAGGGAAAAACTAGTCCAAGCCCAACTAGGAAAAGGAAATAAAAGCATAATTAAACAAGGATTGGACTTAGTCAAACAAGGCCCAACCCAAATAACATCCAAACTTAAAAATAAGCTAATCTAAGATAGAATTAAGCCCAAACAAAGCAAACTAAAGCTAATGGGCTCATGCCATGATGTCAATCCAGCCATCTAGAATCAATAGCAAGCAAAGTGATGAACTTGTAATTTGTTGGTGTTTTCTTGCTCAAATCATCATCAAAGCTCTTCAATTGAACTTGAATAGTCTTCATGTCATCAAGATGAGTTCGAACAAGGCCCATGAGTGCATCCTTGAATCTCTTAGCTCTTGCTCTTGTCATCGGACCTAATGGCATCTTCAAAGGATCAAATGGCATCTTAATGGCATCTCCATGACCAAATGGCATCTTTGGTGCGATTCCATTGGCATCTTCATGATGAATTGCGATTCCATCATCTCCTTTAAGCTTGTCCATGCTTCCTTGCACTCCTTGATCATCCCCTTCATTTTCTCCATTGTGTTCTCCATGTCCATGATAAGCCCTTGGCGCATCATCCCCTCTCCCTTGAAAAGGATTTGTCCTCAAATCTGCATCACTATCAAACAAGGATAAGTCTGAAACATTAAAAGTAGCACTTACATTGCCATATTCACTAGGAAGGTCTAGCTTGTAGGCATTGTTGTTGATCCTCTCCAAGACTTGGAATGGACCATCTCCACGAGGTAAGAGCTTAGACTTTCTCTTTTCAGGAAACCTCTCCTTCCTTAGATGCAACCAAACCCAATCTCTAGGTTCAAAGATGATCTCTTTGCGCCCCTTGTTAGCAACCTTCATGTAGTGTTGTGTTTTCTTCTCAATTTGAGCTCTAACCTTAGTATGGAGATCCTTAACAAAATCGGCCTTTCTTTTACCATCCATGTCGACCTGCACACTCAAAGGTAAACTCAACAAATCCAATGGGGTTAAAGGATTAAAACCATACACAGTTTCAAAAGGTGAATATCCAGTAGTACTATGTATGCTTCTATTTTATGCAAACTCAACATGAGGTAGACAATCCTCCCAAGTTCTTAAGTTCTTCTTAATTAATGCTCTAAGCAAGGTTGACAAAGTCTTATTAACTACTTCAGTTTGGCCATCGGTTTGAGGATGACAAGTAGTTTAAAATAACAACTTAGTTCCTAACTTAGCCCATAATGTCCTCCAAAAGTGACTTAAGAACTTAGCATCTCTATCACTCACAATCGTCCTAGGCATTCCATGTAATCTAACAATCTCTTTAAAGAACAAGTTAGCTACATTAATGGCATCATCCGTTTTAGTACATGCAATAAAGTGTGCCATCTTAGAAAACCTATCAACAACCACAAAGATAGAATCTTTACCTCTCTTAGAACGAGGTAATCCTAACACAAAAGCCATGCTAATATGTGTCCATGGTTCATAAGGAATAGGCAAAGGAGTATACAATCAATGAGGCTTAGATGTAGATTTAGCTTGCAAATAAACAATGCAACTAGAAACATGCTTTCCTACATCATATCGCATCTTAGGCCAAAAGAAGTGTTCATGCAATATCTCATAAGTTCTATCAACTCCAAAGTGACCCATTAAACCCCCTTCATGCGATTCCCTCACAAGAACATAACGCAATGAGCAAGAAGGCACACACAATCTAGATTCTTTAAACAAAAATCCATCATGCTTATAATACTTTCCAAATCCAGAATTTTCACATGCTTTAAAGATCTCACCAAAGTAAACATCACTAGCATACAATTCCTTAATAAACTCAAATCCAAGAAACTTAGAATCAAGCATGGAAAGTAAGACATACCCCCTTGATAAAACATCGGCTGCAACATTCTCCTTACCTTGTTTGTATCGCACAACATAAGGAAAACTCTCAATGAACTCACTCCACTTAGCATGTCTCTTGTTCAACTTTTGTTGGCCTCTTAAATACTTCAAGCTCTCATGATCCGTATGAATCACAAATTCCTTAGGCCAAAGATAGTGTTGCCATGTTTGCAACGCCCTCACAAGAGCATACAACTCTTTGTCATAGGTTGGATAATTCAATGCAGCCCCATTTAATTTCTCACTAAAATAAGCTACGGGCTTCCCACCTTGCATTAAAACAGCTCCAATTCCAACCCCTGATGCATCACATTCAATCTCAAAAGTATTGTTAAAGTTAGGTAAAACAAGCAAAGGAGCATTAGTTAGTTTTCTTTCAAGGTCTCAAATGCTTCTTGTTGTTCTTTTCCCCACTTGAATGGTGCATTCTTCTTCATCACACTTGTAATAGGGGTGGCTAAGGTGCTAAAATCCTTAACAAACCTCCTATAGAATCCGGCTAAGCCATGGAAAGATCTCACTTGACCAACGTTGGTGGGGATTGGCCAATCTTTGATTGCTTTGATCTTCTCCTCATCAACTTCTATACCTTGCGATGACACCACAAAACCAAGAAAAACAAGCTTGTTTGTGCAAAAGGTGCACTTCTTAAGGTTAGCATACAACTTCTCAACCCTAAGTACATCTAACACACAACGCAAGTGCTCAACATGTTCATCTAGGTTTCGGCTATACACAAGTATATCATCTAAATAAACAACAACAAACTTGCCAATATAAGTTCTCAAAACATGATTCATTAACCTCATGAAAGTACTAGGTGCATTAGTCAATCCAAAAGGCACAACTAACCATTCATACAACCCTAGCTTAGTTTTAAAGGCAGTTTTCCATTCATCACCCTCTTTCATGCGAATTTGATGATAGCCACTCTTTAAATCAATCTTTGAAAATAAACAAGCACCATGCAATTCATCAAGCATATCATCTAATCTAGGAATAGGGTGACGATACTTTACCATTATGTTGTTTATTGCCCTACAATCAACACATATTCTCCAAGTTCCATCCTTCTTAGGAACAAGCAAAACAGGAACTGCACATAGAGAAAGGCTTTCACGCACAAAACCCTTTTGTAGTAGCTCTCCAACTTGCTTCTCTAACTCCTTTGTTTCTTCAGGATTTGTCCTATAGGCTGGCTTATTAGGTATTTGCGCTCCGGGGATGAATTCAATTTGATGTTCAATCCCTCTAATTGGTGGTAAACCACTAGGAATCTCCTCAGGAAACACATCTACATAATCACTCAAAAGAGAAACAATGTTGCTTGGAAGCTCTTTTTCCAAGTGGTTAGTGCTCACAAGTGTATTTTTAAGCAAAAGCAAGATCAAAACAGAATTATCATTCAAAACTTCTTTAATCTCACTCTTAGTAGCTAACATACACTCCTTAGGAACTTTCTTAGAACTAGCATGCTTATCAACCGAATCAGATTTATTTTCAACGCAATTCACACTAGAACTAACAATCTTATTCTTTTCTTTAGTCCTAAATTCAGATTCCAATTTAGCAAATTCGTCCCTCACTTTTATTTGATCTTTTAAAGCTTCTTGAGGTGATAAAGGAATCAAAGTAATAGGATGCTTACCACACATAAAGGAATACTTGTTTGCCTCACTATCATGATGGACCTTGTTGTCATATTGCCATGGTCGACCAAGTAAGACATGGCATGCTTGCATTGGTAGCACATCACATAGCACCTCATCATTGTACCTGCCCAAAGAAAGAGAAACTAAAACTTGTTTGTTAACCTTAATCTCCTCTCTATCATTGAACCATCCTAAACTATAAGGCTTAGGGTGTTTAGAAGTGGGCAACGACAACTCCACTAAGGACACACTAGCTATGTTTGTACAACTCCCTCCATCAATGATCACACTACTAGGTTTCCCACACGCATACATCCTAGTATGAAACAAATTCTCCCTTTGATTGTGCACATCTCCTTTAACATAGGCACTTAAAGTTCTTCTTGCAACTAAGTTCAAGAGTGCCAGTGTATCACCTTCATCATCCTCATCATCATGCGCAAATCCCCTTTCATCACCTCCATCACCACTAGATCCTAGTGCAAATTCTTCATCTTCACTCTCAATTTCCCTGTAGTCATTAACAAACATCACTTTCTTATTGACGCAATCCTTAGCATAATGACCATATCCTTGACACTTGAAACACTTAACATGATTCTTAGAAGAAGAACTTGATGAAGATTTAGAATCAGATTTAGGGCTTGTCCCCTTTTGTGCCAACTCCTTCTCCTTGTTGGATGATTTCTCACTTTCTTAATTGGAGTCTTCCATGAGCTTGATGATGATGCAAAGCTCTTTTTAGCACTATTCCTTTTCACTTGACTCTCGGCCTTCAAAGCATGTTGAAGCAATTCCTCAACATCATAGTGTTGTTGCATCTCCATAATGTCATGAATTTCTCTATTCAAACCCGCAAAAAACCTAGCCATGGTAGCTTGTGGGGCTTCATCAACCTCGGCCCTAGACATCAACAACATCATCTCGGAGTAGTACTCATCAACACTCCTTGTTCCTTGCCTCAAAGATTGCAAGCTTTGATAAAGAGAATTGGTATAGTAGCTGATCGTGTCGTCTATGACCATAAAAATAATCCCCACAATTAACTAACTAGAATAGCTAGGGCAAGTAGGGGTCGAATCCCACAGAGAAGGTTTATGTGATGGACAATAAAAAGATAGAAAGATCTTTTCCAAAAATCAAACAGAAAACAAGGGATTGAATAAATCAATTATAAAGAAAACAATTAAACTAAAAATCAAAGCAAAGCAAATCTAAATCTAAATCTAAATCTAAATCTAAATCTAAAGCAGATTATAAAGCAAATTAATAAAGCAAACAATAATTATAAAGCATACTTCTTCACCAGTGGTATCCTTCAATCAAATTAACTATGGATCCTCGATTTAAAAGGTGAATTTCGCATCTTATTCTTGACTGACAACTGATATAGGTTTCCCAACATGTATTTTAGATAAGAGGCCGATTAAAGCTGCAGTTATCTCTATTATTCCTTCAGTGATCGATTACTTTCTTAGGGCTTAAAGACCACTTGAGAACAAAGCATTAAGAACAGTTAATTTTACACACATGCCTACAGGTAGAACCATACAAAGAGAAATTTCTCGCCCTCCGGTAGACAAATACCCATTAAGCAGCGATTAAACAAACCTAATTTGCTACATACAATCAAACTTGATTGATTAATTCTAAGCCTGATCTAGCCATAGATCTTCCTCTTACATCGTTAGTGGCCACATAATTCAGATAAGATTCAGAATCATAAAATTATAACAGGGTTTTGACTACTATCATCAAGAACTTAACACAAAATTATAAGTATAGAAATCTCACCATAATCAATTGATTAAATTCACCAAAGGATCAGAAGTATTAAGGATTTAGCTACTCATGGATTTAGGAAAATCCATGAGAGACATAAGAATACTTATAGGACTAGGGAGGAACGATTTCTCCCCCTTGAAACCCTAGGGACGTCGCACCCCTCTATGGCTAGAGAGGGCGTCGACTTCTCCCTCTTCTAAAACTAGAGAAAAACCTAAAAACTAAAGAAAGGTAGAAAAAAAGAATTATCTAAAATTTTTGGATTTGTGTAGTTGTGTGATTTGTGATACAGGAGGTGGCTATTCATACTATAGGAATAGGGTAGGACGGTTTAGGCTTGACTTGGTCTCCAGGTTGGATTAGGTGTCATTCTAGAGTAGACTCCAAGTTAGATGAGGACTCTAGAATTTTCTGGAATTTTCTGGAATTTGGCAGCAACTTCGACTTGAATTTCGGGCTTGAAGATGGCAGATCTGGGCTTTGCAGTTCAAAAGAAAGTTGTAGAGCTCGGAGTTAGCTTTCCAACGGCTACTCATGGGCTTAAAACAAACATCTGAGCAGAAAGTTATTGCCTTTCTACGAAGACTGCACTGAAACTGAACTGGGCTTATATCGCAAATCTGCAGGATTATTGCGGGATTTGGATATTCTTTTGGATATTAGGCCTACAAATTGGGATTTTAACTCCAATTATAGGTTTATATGGGCTGAGTATATTCCCATATAAAGAATCCAAAAATCCTCAACTTCAGGGCTTCTTCTGGACTTGGCTTCAATTCTTTGCAATAAAGCTCCAAATCTTCAATTTTTACTTCTTGAATTAATTCTTCAATTATCTTCAAATCTTCAAAATATCTTCAATCACGATCTTCGCATCTTCAAATCTTCATTCCAAATGACTAAATCCATAGTTGAGTAAAAAGTCTCCAAAATAGCTCCAAAAAGTGTGAAAAACAATAAGTTTTCACTTTTCTTGTCTTCAAGACCTAAAAACACAAATACTTACAAAATAGGGGTAAAATGCACATAAAAGAGGCAAAAAGTATATAAAAATAGCTATAAAAATATGCATAATTTGAGCTCGATCAGTAGCTTGGAACAAATCTCTTTCTCATGAAACTCTTTAACGCCAACCAAGTATCAATAGGCCTCTCCAAATTTCTTCTCCTTGATTGAACCAATTGATTCCACCAATTCAAAGCATTCTCCGAAAATTCAAGGGTAGCAATTTGAACCTTCTTAGTCTCGGCATGGGGGTGATAATCAAAATACATGTCTAATTTTGACTCCGACTCCAAATAATCCGATGGTGATCCTCTCCCATTAAATTTAGGGATTTTGTACTTGATGTTATCTTTAGACTCCACTCTTTCAATTCCTCTCCTAGGCCGCATGTTTTCATTGTGAGCTTGACAACCAAGCTCTTGTTGCCTCAATCTCTCCATTGGATCCATTCTCCTAGGAACTTGCCTTTGAACTTGTGGTTGTTCTCCTTGCTCAATTGGGTGTGCGACATTAACTCCTTGTTGAGGAGGTTGAGCTTGTTGATTTTGGCCATCTTTAATTTGTTGAACATCATTGGATATTGCATCCATACGTTGCATTAGGGCTTGCAACATACCAGCCAAATTGGCTTGATCTCCTTCTGGTGTTCTGTCTCCCATGATACCTACACAAATAACAAAGATTAGTAGTAAAAATCCTCACAAGTGTGTGTGTGTGTATACCTTGATTGTGCTCTCATGTTTGCACTCAATTCCTATGGATTGGCGGTCCACTACTCTCTTGATGATCTCACAAAATTATGCCTTTTACTAGCTTCAATAGGCCTCATAAGAGCAACTCGTTAGAGACCCCTTTCTTCTCGTGACCTACTTGAGGAACAAATAATTAGTAGCAACATTTTTGTGAATCAAAGGAAAGTGATCTAAACCAAAAACCAAACCACTTATGCAGGTCTTTATGTCGAATTTCCTTCTCCAAATTTGCTACACAAAAACTCAATTCAAGCACAAATCAAACAATTCAAACGATTAGTAAAACCCTAATACCACTTAAATCCAATTTTGTACCACTTGTCTCCAATAGGGTTTTAACCTAAAATTCTTCAAATTAAACTTCAATTCACAGCAAAAGCAACCCAAGATACTCAATCAAACACTCAATTAGGGTTAATTGCAACAAATTGAATCAATTGCACAAACAAGTCTAAATCTCAAATTTCAAAGCTTTCTGACTTCAAACGAACCTAGAACAAAAATCACAAGTTTCTGGTCGAATTTTATTTTATTTTTTTTGATTTTTTTGATTTTTTTCGATATAACTACTAGTTATAAGGACCTTAAATCTGAAATTTCAAGTCGATTGGAGTTAAGATGAATCGGCTATGATTTTTCAAAGTTTCTGATTTTTTTGATTTTTCAAGAAGATGAATAAGATGGATGAAAAACTTGATGACAGATGAATAGAAGGATAGATTTATCGATTGAAGATGACAACCTATGCTCTAATTACCAATTGATACGAATCTAGTTGTGTTAGATTCAAACCCACCTTTGAGACCTGCCAAAGATCACAAAATTCACAAACAATTAAGCAATCATAACCTAATTGTTTGCTAGGACTCTAAAAGATTGAAAAACCTTAAGTTTGCTCAAACTAGAACAATGAAGCTATGATAATCAATTTGGGTGTATAAACCTCAATTTTATTAATCAACTCAACTTATGTTTACAAGAGGTATTGGTGCCCTTATATAGTGATAGGGTCAATCAAAATCCTAAAATAAAATCCTAATTTTCGTCCAAACATAAGGGCTAGGGAAAAACTAGTCCAAACCCAACTAGAAAAAGGAAATAAAAGCATAATTAAACAAGGATTGGACTTAGTCAAACAAGGCCCAACCCAAATAACATCCAAACTTAAAAATAAGCTAATCTAAAATAGAATTAAGCCCAAACAAAGCAAACTAAAGCTAATGGGCTCATGTCATGATGTCAATCCGGCCATCTAGAATCAATAGCAAGCAAAGTGATGAACTTGTAATTTGTTGGTGTTTTCTTGCTCAAATCATCATCAAAGCTCTTCAATTGAACTTGAATAGTCTTCATGTCATCAAGATGAGTTCGAACAAGGCCCATGAGTGCATCCTTGAATCTCTTAGCTCTTGCTCTTGTCATCGGACCTAATGCAATCTTCAAAGGATCAAATGGCATCTTAATGGCATCTCCATGACCTAATGGCATCTTTGGTGCGATTCCATTGGCATCTTCATGATGAATTGCGATTCCATCCTCTCCTTTAAGCTTGTCCATGCTTCCTTGCACTCCTTGATCATCCCTCCATTATCTCCATTGTGTTCTCCATGTCCATGATAAGCCCTTAGCGCATCAGCGAGCAATACAATAAGAATAACAGCAGGTTCTGTAATCTTCCAGTGGCACTATTTCATATTTCAATATCGATCATGAAGGTTTGTAGATGATTTGGAGTGTAGCTTAAAGCCTTTAGAAGATGAAGATTTAAATGGTTTGGTTGGAAACTATTCAAGGGAAAGGGATGTTTGAGTAAAGAAAGAGTTAAGGAAACACCCAACAAATAAGAGAAAGGATAGAGTTGTTAAAGAATTGGTGAGAGGAGAATTCAACTTAAAGGTTATTGTTGAACCCTGTTGTTTTTGATGATAACAAAATGAGCCCAATTATGTAAGCTAACATATCTACTTAGTGTGCAGTAAAGCCTTCAATAGAGAAAGGTTGTAGCATTGTAGATTCTTAAAAAGGATATTACATTAAGGACACTAATGTAGAAGAATTCCATGAAGTCTTTGATGCTTAAATAGTTCATGAATTGTGAAGAATACCATTGAGGCCAATGACAATCATTTCAGAAAGAAGAATTCAAAACTGAGGCAATGCAATCAAGACAACATGTGTGAAGAACCATCACGTCAAGAACAAATTCTGAAATAGGAAGAAAACTCGAAGACATTAATGGGATCAATGATACGAAAGTAAAGGCAACTAGCAGCTACGAGACAAACAGTACGGACACGCTGAAGCGATCAACGTTGTACGGACGCGCTAAAGCTGTCAACAGCTGGCGCGACTAAAAGACAAGAAAAACGGGAAAATGGTTTAAATTTCAAACCAAATGGCTAGTTTGCTAGAGAGAAGTATAAATACTCAAATCTAACCGTTTGAGTTTAAGTTTTGGAGCACAATTGAAGACCAGATCGTTTTCTCTCTCCAGAATTTCAACATCCCTAACATCCAAGTCTTGTTCTTATTTTCGATTATTCTTGTTTAGCTTGGAAACCTGTATTAGCGCTTAAAGTTCATACCTTTAGATTGTTTTAGGCTTGATTGCGTGTATTCAGATCTGTTGAGATCACTTTTACACTTTGATACTTGTTTATTTGTGTTTTTACAAGTGTGGGTTTGCACTTGGGGATTGTTTTGAGTGTGGGTTTCGCACTCGGTGTCAAAGCTTTGGTATTGTAATAGGTTTTGTGAAGACCTGGTTAACTTCACTGTTTAGTGGATTTGAAAATCCTTGGTGGGGTATCCAAGGTAGAGGACGTAGGTGTGAAAGGCCGAACCTCTATAAATCGACGTGTCTCCAATCTTCCATCATCCCCTTCATCGTTCAAGTTTTATCTACTCTCAAACTCTTTACTTTTCCACTGTTTAGCTGTTAACGTCTTTGTTATTTCCCTTTTATTTTCCCATGCTTTCAGTTATTATTTATTATTCTGGTTTGCGCTGGTGGTTTTAATATACTCTCAAGTAGTGTCTTTAACGCGTTTCAGTGAACTCCAATTTCGATAAAGTGCTATTCATCCCCCTCTAGTACATCTAAGTTGACCAACAATTGGTATCAGAGCCCAGCTCTTGAGTAGATCAGACTGACAGCCGCAAGAGTGATCCAAAGATGGCAACTTCATCAAGTCTCAACATAGCTGCTGAAGGACATTCAATCAACCGTCCTCCTCTCTTTGATGGAACCAACTATCAATTCTGGAAGTCTCGTATGATGAACTTCATCTGTGCAACTGACTATGCTTATGGGAAATCTTACAAGATGGACCATGGAAACCAACAAAGAAGGTTGGAGAAGAAACTGTTGACAAGCCTAGAGCTGAATGTACACAAGATGATATTAAGAAATTCCAACTGAACTTCAAAGCCATTAATACTCTTCACTATGCTCTTAATATCACTGAGTTCAACAAAATTTCTACTTGCGTTAACGGAAAGGAAGTATGGGAGAAACTCAGAGTTACTCATGAAGGTACTTCTCAAGTCAAGGAATCAAAGATCAGTCTGCTGCAATATGAATATGAAACCTTCAAGATGATTCTAGATGAGACAGTGACTTCACTGATCGACATATTCAGCAGTATTACCAACAGACTGAGTCACTTGGAAAAAGCCATACCAGAAAGTGAACGAGTCCAGAAGCTGTTAAGAGCACTACCAAAGTCATGGAATCCTCTGACTACAGCCATACGTGAGTCAAGGAGTCTCAATGAAACCACCTTTGATGAGATTTGTGGATCTCTACTCACTCATGAAGTAGAACTGAAAAGCTGTGATGATGACAAGAAGAGAAAGACTGCTGAAAAGAAAAGAGGTCTAGCCCTGAAGGTCTCTGCTCTTAAAGAAGAAATCGAAAGTTTGTCCATTGATGACTCTGATGAGGAATCTGATGAAGAGACTGCTCTCTTCACAAGGAGATACAAAAACTCATTGGAAGAAGGAATCGACTTTACAAGAAGAACTTCAAGGCTCAAGGGTGAAGTCAGCAAACAGATCCCTGTAATCTGTTATGGATGTAGAAAGCCAGGACACCTAAAGCCAGAATGTCCATTGAACAACAATGAGAATCAGAAGAAGGACAAAAAGAAAAAGAAGAAGATAATGATGGCTGGAACCTGGTCTGACAGTGACACTTCTTCATAAAAAACCAGTGATGCTGAAGAAGACATCAAAGTCAACCTCTGCCTCATGGCCAAAGAGAATGAAAATGAGGTAGTTACTGATTCTGTTGTTTCATTTGAGGAATTGCAGTTTGAATTTGATAGCCTATATTATGATTTTGAGAAACTTGCTGCAAGAGATAAAGCTCTTAAGAAAATGAATTTTGGATTGATGAATGATTTAGATTGTTTAAAAAAGGAACTAACGAGCATACAGGAATCAAAGAACACTGTTGAAGAAGCACTGAAGCATGCAACAGAGGAAAAAGAGAAACTTGAGTATGAGTTGAGTGAGCTCAAGAAAGTTGACATTAAAGTCACTAAATTCTCTGGAAGCAATCACTCCATTGGTAACAGGAATCAAAGAAACTTTAGGCCAAGAGCCATGGTATGCTATATCTGTGGAAGAAGAGGACATCAATTCCCTGACTGTTATCAGAAGGACTGGAATCTACCTAAGATAAAAAAGATCTGGGTGCCTAAAGGAACTTATGTTGTTACTAACCATCAAGGACCCATAGCAATATGGGTAGCTAAATCTGCAAACTAAGAACTGTGCTTACAGGTTGAGTAGGAGTAGAACGAGGGATGTTTGAAGGCTCAACTGCAAAAGAGGAAGCCGTAGTACCTTGATAGCGGCTGCTGCAAACATATGACCGGTGATAAGGAACAGTTCATTAGTCTCACTAAGAAGGAAGGAAAAGATGTCACCTTTGGAGATAACTCTAAAGGAAAATTGCAAGGAGTTGGTACTATTGAAGCCATCACAACAACAATAAAAAATGTACTTTTTGTGAAAGGTCTCAAATATAATCTGCTGAGTATCAGTCAACTTTGTGACAAGGGATGGAGAGTCATCTTCGACTCCAGAAGCTGCAAGGTTATTGACATCAATACAAACAAGCTTATCTTCATCGGAAAGAGACACGAGAATGTATATATTGTCTACCTGGATGACTTACAACTGTGCAAGGATGTGTGTCTCATGGTGAATGATGCCACTGATAGCTGGTTGTGGCATAAGAGACTTGGTCATGCAAGCCTAAGCACCATCTCCAAACTTATTAGTAAGGATCTTGTCTCGGGCTTACCCAAACTGAATTTCAATACTAACAAAATCTGTGAAGCATGTTAGTTTGGCAAACAGGTCAGGAGCTCCTTCAAATCCAAAAATGTAGTATCAACAACAAGAGCGTTGGAGTTGCTACATCTAGACTTTTTTGGCCCCATTGATGTCACTAGCATGGGAGGTAAATCTTATGGTTTTGTCATAGTTGATGACTTTTCTAGATTTACCTGGGTTTATTTCCTTAGTCATAAAGATGAAGCTATTGATGTTTTTGCTAATCACTGTAAGAGAGTCCAAAATGAAAAAGGGTTCATTATTATAAGTGTTAGAAGTGACCATGGTGGTGAGTTTGATAGTCATGGCTTTGAGAATTTTGTAATGAAAATGGTTTTCAACATAACTTTTCTGCTCCCAGAACACCACAACAAAATGGAGTGGTGGAAAGGAAGAACATAACGTTAAAAGACATAGCTCGAACAATGCTTTGTGAGAACAATCTTCCAAAATATTTCTGGGCTGAAGCCACTAATACTGCTGCCTATATTTTAAACCGTGTTTCAATTAGACCTATTTTTTCAAAAAAACCTATGAACTTTACAAAGGTAGAAAGCCCAATATTTCTCACTTTAGAAAATTCGGTTGTAAATGTTTTATTCTCAACAATGGCAAACACCCCATTGGCAAATTTGATGCTCTTAGTGATGAAGCAATTTTCCTTGGATATGCTTTGAACTCAAAACCTTATAGAGTGTTTAACAAAACATCCTTAGTAGTTGAAGAATCGATTCATATTGTTTTTGATGAGACTGATAGTGCACCGAGAAAGGTTGTGCAAGATGATGATGATTCAGGTATTAATGAGACGAACAAGAAAGAAATTGTGACCACTGATGACACTAATCAGAAGGCCACTAAAGAGACAAAGGAAGATCCACCAATTGAAACTCTCAAGAGGCAAGAACAACAACATGAAGATCTCCCAAAGGCATGGAAATATGGAAAGAGTCATCCTCCTGATTTGATCATTGGAAATCCAAATGAAGGTGTGAGAACAAGAGGAGCGCTTAGAGAAGTCTGCGAGTATGCTGCCTTCATATCCCAAATTGAGCCAAAGGTATTTGAAGATGCCGAGAAAGAAGAAAGTTGGATGATTGCGATGCAAGAAGAATTGAATCAATTTGAAAGAAACAATGTGTGGACATTAGTGCCACCGCCAACAAATCATCTTATCGTTGGCACAAAGTGAGTATTCAGGAACAAGGTGATGAGAATGGCAGGGTTGTGAGGAACAAAGCAAGATTAGTGGCAAAGGGATACAACTAAGAAGAAGGACTAGATTACGACGAGACCTTTGCTCCTGTGGCAAGACTCGAAGCAATCAGATTACTTCTTGCCTTTGCATGCTACATGGACTTCAAGCTCTACCAAATGGATGTAAAAAGTGCCTTCCTAAATGAATACATTCAGGAAGAGGTATATGTGGAGCAGCCACCAGGCTTTGAAGATAGCAATCATCCTGATCATGTATACATACTTCACAAAGCTCTCTATGGACTCAAGCAAGCACCTCGGGCATGGTATGAAAGGTTATCTAAATTTCTCCTGGATAAAGGGTTCACAAGGGGAAGTATAGATACTACTCTTTTTATTAAAAAGAAAAAGTCTGATTTCCTAATTGTTCAAATTTATGTTGATGATATTATCTTTGGTGCCACTAACGAAAGCTTGTGCAAGTATTTTGCTAAAGAAATGCAGGGAGAATTCGAGATAAGCATGATGGGAGAATTAAATTTCTTCCTAGGACTTCAAATCAAACAATGCTCTGAAGGTATCTTCATTAGTCAGTCCAAGTACACTAAGGAAATGTTAAAGAAATTTGGCATGGAGGACTGCAAACCAATGAAGACACCAATGGCCACTGGTACTAAATTAGATTCTGATGAGAAAGGTAAGGAAGTTGATCAAAAACTCTATCGAGGTATGATTGGCTCCCTACTTTATCTCACTGCTAGTAGGCCTGATATACTCTTTAGTGTTTGTCTTTGTGCTCGATTTCAATCTTGTCCAAAAGAATCTCACCTAGTTGCTGTAAAGAGAATCTTCAGATATCTTTAAGGAACCACTGGCTTTGGTCTATGGTATCCAAAAGGATCCCTGTTGGGTCTTTTAGGATATTCTGATGCTGATTTTGTAGGAAGTAAGACAGATAGAAAAAGCACCAGCGGCACTTGTCAATTTCTTGGACAAATGCTAGTGTCATGGTCAAGCAAAAAGCAGAATTCAGTTGCTTTATCAACTGCTGAAGCTGAATACTTTGCTGCTGGAAGTTGCTGTGCTCAATTGATATGGATTATGCATCAACTTCGAGATTTTGGAATTACCATGATGGAGGTGACACTCTACTGTGATAACACTAGTGCGATCAATATCACAAAAAATCCTGTACAGCACTCGAGAACAAAGCACATTGAGATTCGACATCATTTCATCCGAGATCATGTGCAAAGAGGTGACATCAAAATTGAGTTTGTTAGTACCCTTAAACAACTTGCTGATATCTTTACTAAACCTCTTTGTGATGAGCATTTTAGCAGAATTAGACATGAGCTTGGCATGATAGATTCTAGTAATATTTAATTTATTGCTTCATTCATCATTTCATTAATGTCTTTATTCTGTACATACATCCATGCATACATATAGACAAAACGTGTTGGATTTCTGCCCTCTGACAAGCTTTTCAGTTTTCCCGCTTTCTGTGCATGACGCGTCCTTTTTCTGTCAGTACTCTTTTTGAATTTCAAAAGCTGATTTTATCCTTACTAGGTAAAGTCATTTCAAAATCCAAAAGATTCATTTACTTATTTCTCTTTCTGAAAACTCTCTCTCTTCCCTAGAAATCTTCTAAAATTTATTCTCTTCCTCTATTTAACCTCTTTCAAAACCCTAGTCTATTCTTATTCTCTCTTTCTCTCTCTCTCTCTCTCCTGAAAAATCTGTTTTCTCTCATTCATACATTCACTCAACCTCTGTTTGAAATTTCACTCATCTGTAGAGAACAATGGCTCAAGAAGAAAGCTCCGATGCTAAAAGGAAACTCACTGAGCTTGACGACATTAAAGAAGAAAAGGAAGGTGCTGTTCCGGCGAAGAAAGCAAAAATCAGTACAGAGAAGAAGATGAAAGCTGGTGTAGAAAAGAAATGAAGCTTTGACGGAGCCAGATTGGTGTTTCCAAATCTACCTAAAGCCAGCAAGATCAAAGATCGATTAAAGACTGTAGCTTTGTGCAGCAGGTATGATGAAATTACAGAATTTCAGATTATGGCTGCTAAGTTGATAGATTGGACAACTTTTCTAGGAGATGAAACTAATGGTGGGATTGAACACAATTTTGAGATGATGAATATGATGAATATTGCTAATTATGAGTATACCTTGCTTAGCCCTTCGCTTGTTAAGGAGTTTTATGTTGGAATAGCTAAATCTCCAGAGGTGATTAAGTCTGATGTTGCTAGATCTAAGTTTCTTGATAAAAATATTGTGATCTGTGTTAATGGAAAAGAAATAGTCATTACACCCAAATCCTTGGAGAATTATCTGGGAATTGACTACAAAGGAGAAGAAGACTTTGATGAGTCTTTTGATAAGAATGCCGCTTGGAGGCAAATCTCAGGGAATGAAGAAGACCTGCCCGAAAACTCAGGAGCTAGATTCATCAGGAACAGTTATGTGAAGATGATACATTAGTTCATTGGCTGCACTATTAGATACAAAAAGAGTAATGTAGGCTATGTGAGCAACCATGATTTATGGCTGCTGTGGAAAATCTATAACTGTGAAAGAGTTAATCTAGTTGGAATTCTCATTAAGTGTATGAAGGAAATGGCAAACAAGAAGAAGAAGATGATCTGTGGTTATGGTCACATTATCACAGGATATTTGAAGAAGTATCTGGATGCTAAAGACTTCAAGCCTTATGAGAAAGACTTAGTTGAGGGCTGTGTCAAATTCTCTAAAGAGACCACTGATAGGTTCATTAAGAACACTATCAAGGAACAACAGTTGATGGAAGCAATTGGTCAGAATGTTGCGACACAAGTAAAGAAAGGAGAAGATGCTGTGATGAACAAGATGAATGGATTGGCTGAGGCGATGAAAGAAGACATCACTATTTTGGCAAAAGAAATTGGAAGGCTGAATGGATTGATGGGAACACTGGTGGAAAATACTCAAATGCTGTGTGTCAAGTTTGTGAATGACATGAATAAGATCATATCGTCCCATGAAAGGTTGGGAGACTGCTATGACTCATTGGCATGAGCATATCTGAGTAAAAGGATCATGGAGACTATAGGACTGACACAGAAAATGAAAAGCTAGAATGAGATTCAGAAATTTCTGAAGAAAGAAGGCATTAAAAGTCAGCAGAAGTGGGATGCTACAATGAAACCTCATGGATACACATATGAGGATGACATAGAGCAAGCAAAAAGAGCTGCAAATATAATAGCTGAAGCAAACAAGGCCTATGAAAAGGAACGACTACAGAAAGCCAAAGAACAGGAAAAAAAGAAAAAGGTAGAACAACAGCAAAAGTTGAAGGATGAGCAGATGTAGAAGAAAAAAGGGTGAGCAACAGCAGAAGAAGAAAGATGAACAGAAGGAAAAGGAAAAGGGCATTGGTGACACTGTTGAGGTAGAAAAGTCTGCAAAGGAACAAGCTATCATTCCACCTGATAGCTCTGATGAAGAAAAGAGTGATGATCACAAGTCTACTGCATATAGTTCTTTTACTGGAGACAAGTGAAAGAAGAAGGAAGATGAAGAAAAAGGAGAAGAAAAGCAAGCTGAGGAAACTGAGGTTACTAATTCTGAAATGAAAGAAAAAGAAGCTACAGAAAAGAAGGAAGCTGATGAAATCATTGACAAAACCACTAAAGTCATTGATACAATGATAGCTGAAGATTTGACTGCTGAAGATCCAAGCAAGAAGAAGGAAAAAGAAAAGCTGGCAATGGAAGTCTTCAAAGATGTGCGAGTTACTCCAAAGAAGGGAACTCGCAAAGGAGGTGTCAAGAGAATGGCTACTACAGAGAACAAAGTTGCTGGAACTGGAATAAGAATCACTAGGTCAAAGGTAGCTAAAGGTGCTGAAGCTGTTACTACTCCAAGTGATACAAATCTAGTTGAATTAGATTCAAATCTATCCTTGAGACCCGCCAAGAATCTACTTGATCTTCTTCAACTTCTAGACAAGTATGTCGACAACCTTCATAAAGCAAGCTCTCTTCGTTCGTCGGCCCTAAGTCTTCAATTAGACCTGCAATTGAACACCTAAGATCACAAGATTCACAAACAATTAAGCAATCATAACCTAATTGTTTGCTAGGACTCTACAAGATTGAAGAACCCTAAGTTTGCTCAAACTAGAACAATGAAGCTAAGATAATCAATTTGGGAAAATAATCCTCAACTTTATTAATCAACTCAACTTCAACTTTTACAAGAGATATTGGTGGCCTTTTATAGTGATAGGGTTAACCAAAATCCTAAAATAAATCCTAATTTTCGTCCAAATATAAGGGCTAGGGAAAAACTAGTCCTTGCCCAACTAGGAAAAGGAAATGAAAGCATACTTAAACAAGGATTGGACTTAGTCAAACAAGGCCCAACCCAAATAACATCCAAACTTAAAAATAAGCTAATCTAAGATAGAATTAAGCCCAAACAAAGCAAACTAAAGCTAATGGGCTCATGCCATGATGTCAATCCGGCCATCTAGAATCAATAGCAAGCAAAGTGATGAACTTGTAATTGATTTGTAATTTCTTACCCAAATCATCACCAAAGCTCTTCAATTGAACTTCAATGGTCTTCAAGTCTTCAAGATGAGTTCGAACAAGGCCCATGAGTGCATCCTTGAATCTCTTAGCTCTTGTTCTAGTCATCGGACCAATATGCATCTTCAATGGATCAAATGGCATCTTCTTGGTGAATTACGATTCCATCCTCTCCTTTAAGCTTGTCCACACTTCCTTTCAGCCCTTGGTCATCCTTTCCATGCTCTCCATGCTTGTCTTCAAGTCCATAATAAGTCCTTGGCGCATCATTCCTTCCATGATAAGCCTTGGGCACATCATTCCCTCCCCCTTGAAGAAGATTTGTCCTCAAATCTTGCTTGTATCGCAGCACATATGGAAAGCTTTCAATGAAGTGGTTTTGCACAAGATTGGGATGGATTTCAATCCCTCTAATGGATGGCAATCCAGTATGAATTTTCTCACAAAAGTAAGCAACAAAATTCCCTCCTTGCATCAAAACAACTCCAATTCCTACAATATTACTCATAGGAAACACAATTTTGCTTGGAAGTTCCTTATCCAAGTGGTTAGTGCTCACAAGTCTATTTTTAAGCAAAAACAAGATTAAAACAGAATTATCACTCAAAGCACTCTTAATTTCACTTTTAGTAGCTAACATACTCTCTTTAACAACTTCCTTAGAAATCTCTTTCTTTTCACCCAAAATAGTCCTATTTTCAATGCTATGATCAACCAAAACAGAATTATTTTCAATGCTATGATCAACCAAAACAAAATTATTTTCAATGCTATGATCAACCAAAACAGATTTGTTTTCATCACAATTAGCATCCAAAACAGATTTAGTGTCATTGCAAACAACACTCAAATTAGGTTTAGTATCAGCAAACAACATCTAAAACACTCTTTGCAACTAAGGCTGTTTTATAATCAAAACAATCATCAATTTTAGGTTCGATTTTACTCTTTTCTTTAGCCCTAAATTCAACATCCAATTTAGCAAAATCATCTCTCACTTTAATTTGATCTTTTAAAGCTTCTTGAAGTGATAAAGGAACTAAAGTGATAGGAATCTTACCACACTTAAAAGAGTACTTGTTTGTCTCCCTAACATGTTTCACCTTGTTGTCATACTGCCAAGGCTTCCCAAGCAAAACATGACAAGCTCGCATTGGTAGCATATCACACAATATATCCTCTTTGTACCTGCCCAAAGAAAGAGAAACTAAAACTTGCTTGTTTACCCTAATCTCCTCTCTATCATTGAACCAACCTAAGCTATACGGTTTAGGATGTTTAGAAGTAGGTAGTTGTAACTCTTTCACCAAATAATCACTAACTATGTTTGTACAACTCTCACCATCTATAATCACACTACTAGGCTTCCCATTTGCATACATCCTAGTATGAAACAAATTCTCCCTTTGAACATCCCCTTTCACAAAGGCACTTAAAGTTCTACTAGCTACCAAACTAAGTGAAGCTAACTCATCACCATCATCAATTGCAGCCCCATCATTGTCCCTTTCATCATCACCATCCCCATTAGAATCTAGGCTAAAATCACCTTCCTCTTCACTACACTTAATGTGAGTCTTAGATGATGAACTTATAGTACCCTTACTTTCGGTTTTGGGACTTACAAACTCCTTTTTCTCACTCTCCTTATCCTTGATTGGTGTTCTCTCATTTTTCTTGATAAGAGTTTGCCATGGGCTACTTGATGATGTGTAACTCTCTTTTACTCATTGAATTTTATCAATCATGGTATCCATTCTTTGTATCATAGTTTGCAACATGGCAGCCAAATCGGCTTGATTTCCCTCGTGTGATTTGTCTCCCATTGTACCTACACAAAGAACAAAAATTAGTAGTAAAAATCCTCACAAGTTATTGTGTGTATACCTTTGTGCTCTCGTGTTTGCACTCAACCTATGGATTGGCGGTCCACTACTCTCTTAATGATCTCACAAGATTATGCCTTTTATTAGCTTCAATAGGCCTAATAAGAGCAACTCCTAAAGAACTCCTTTCTTCTCGTGACCTACTTGAGGAACAAACAATTAGTAGCAAATTTTTTGTGAATCAAAGGAAAGTGATCTAAACCAAAACCAAACCACTTATGCAGGCCTCTTATGTCGAATTCCTTCTCCAAACTTGCTGCACAAAAACTCAATTCAAACACAATTCAAACAATTCAAATCGATTAGAAAACCCTAGTACCACTTGTCTCCAATAGGGTTTGTAACCTGAAATTCTTCAAGTTAAATCTCAATTCACAGCAAAAGAACCCAAGAATCTCAATCACCAATTAATTAGAGTTAATTGCAACAATTGAATCAATTGCACAAAGAAAACCCTAATCCCCAAATTTCCCAAACTAAAACCCTAGTTTCTGCAAAAAATCGATATCAGCACAATTTTTTTTTATTTTTTTCAATATTTTTCCCAGAAATATCTCACTAAAAGAAGTCTAAAACTCAAATTTTATAGCTTTCCGAGCTCAAACGAATCTGGGACAAAAATCACAAGTTTCTGGTCGAAATTTTTTTTATTTTTTTGATATTTTTCGATATAACTACTAGTTATAAGGAACTCAAATCTGAAATTTCAAAGCAAACGAAGCTAAAATAAATCGGCTATAATTTTTCAAAGTTTCTGAATTTTTGGATTTTTCATGAAGGTGGTGCGATGAGTGTGTAGTTGAATTTTGATGGATGAAAACTTGATGAATGATGAATAGAAGGATAGATTTACCGATTGAAGATGACAACCTATGCTCTGATTACCAATTGATACGAATCTAGTTGTATTAGATTCAAATCTATCATTGAGTCCCGCCAAGAATCTACTTGATCTTCTTCAACTTCTAGACAAGTATGTCGACAACCTTCACAAAGCAAGCTCTCTTCGTTCATCGGCCCTAAGTCTTTAATTAGACCTGCAATTGAACACCTAAGATCACAAGATTCACAAACAATTAAGCAATCACAACCTAATTGTTTGCTAGGATTCTACAAGATTGAAGAACCCTAAGTTTGCTCAAACTAGAACAATGAAGCTAAGATAACCAATTTGGGAAAATAATCCTCAACTTTATTAATCAACTCAACTTCAACTTTTACAAGAGATATTGGTGGCCTTATATAGTGATAGGGTCAACCAAAATCCTAAAATAAATCCTAATTTTCGTCCAAATATATGGGCTAGGGAAAAACTAGTCCTTGCCCAACTAGGAAAAGGAAATAAAAGCATAATTAAACAAGGATTGGACTTAGTCAAACAAGGCTCAACCCAAATAACATCCAAACTTAAAAATAAGCTAATCTAAGATAGAATTAAGCCGAAACAAAGCAAACTAAAGCTAATGGGCTCATGCCATGATGTCAATCCGGCCATCTAGAATCAATAGCAAGCAAAGTGATGAAATTGTAATTGATTTGTAATTTCTTGCCCAAATCATCACCAAAGCTCTTCAATTGAACTTCAATGGTCTTCAAGTCTTCAAGATTAGTTTGAACAAGGCCCATGAGTGCATCCTTGACTCTCTTAGCTCTTGTTCTAGTCGTCGGACCAATAGGCATCTTCTTGGTGAATTACGATTCCATCCTCTCCTTTAAGTTTGTCCATGCTTCCTTGCAGCCCTTGATCATCCTTTCCATGCTCTCCATGCTTGTCTTCAAGTCCATAATAAGTCCTTGGTGCATCGTTCCTTCCATGATAAGCTTTGGGCGCATCACCAAGTCCCTCCAGAAGCAAATCAAAGTCAGAGACATCAAAGAAGAAAGTATCTTCCAAAGCCATAATTCCATCGAGCAGCTCTAAGGAAGAAATTGAAGAAGTAGAGGAGTAGATTGGATTAGTTGCATTATCAATTCCTCTCTGCATTCTGAACATTTCATGCATTTCCCTTGCATTTCAAACTCTGTCTTTTATTTACATTTGGTCTCTATTTTGGCACCTGCTGAGTGCCTTGAATATTCTGGATATTTGCCTTGAGACATGTAATTGATCGAGCTAAAATTATGCATATTTTTATAGCTATTTTCCTATGCTTTTTGCTACTTTTATATGTATTTTCACCCTATTTTGTTAGTATTTGTGTTTTTAGGTCTTGAAGATAAGAAAAGTGAAAACTTATTGTTTTTCACTCTTTTTGGAGCTATTTTGGTGACTTTTTACTCAAATATGGACTTAGCCATTTGGAGTGAAGATTTGAAGATGCGAAGTTCGTGTTTGAAGAATATTTGAAGATAATTTGAAGATTTGAAGACAATTGAAGAATTATTTCAAGAAGCAAGAATTGAAGATTTGGAGCTTATTTGCAAAGGATTGAAGCCAAGCCCAGATGAAGCCCTGAAGTTGAGTATTTTTGGATTATTTATTTGGGAATATGCTCAGCCCATATAAACCTATAATTGGAGTTAAAATCCCAATTTGTAGGCCTAATATCCAAAAGAATATCCAAATCCCGCAATAATCTGGCAGATTTGCGATATAAGCCCGGTTTCAGCGCAGTCTTCGTAGAAAGACCATAACTTTCTGTTCAGATGTCCGTTTTAAACCCATGAGTAGCCGTTGGAAAGCTAACTCCGAGCTCTACAACTTTGTTTTGAAGTTAAAAGCCCAGATCTGCCATCTTCAAGCCCGAATATCAAGTCAAAGTTTCTGCAGAAATCCAGAAAATTCCAGAATCCTATTTTGACTTGGATTCTACTCTAGGAAGGCTCTAGACCAAATTTGAAGATTACTCTAAGCCTAGAACGTCCTAGCCTCTTTTCCTAAGTCTAATAGGAGTCTTTAGGTTATTTTTCCACTATAAATAGCCCCTTCCTGTAACACAAATCACACATATACAATATACACAATTCTCTTTCATCTTTTTCTTAGAAAATATTCTAGTTTTCTTTCTCTAGTTTTAGGTCAAAGGTGCCGCACCCCTCTCTTTGCATAGAGAGGGGCGGCAACCCTAGGAGATTTCAAGAAGAGGAGTTTGCCTTCAAGTTTTGTAAGTTTTCTTAAGCCTCTCATGGATTTATCCATGAGTAGCTAAACCTTTAATACTTCTAATCCGTTGGTGAATTCGATCAATTGATTATGGTGAGATTTCTATACTTATAATTTTGTGTTAAGTTCTTGATGATAGTAGGCAAAACTCTGTTTTATTTTATGATCTTGATAGTTATTGATTTGGATGGCCACCGATGAAGTAATTGGACGGATCTATGGCTAGATCAAGCTTAGAATTAATCACTCAAGTTTGATTGTATCTAGCAAATTAGGTTTGTTTAATCACTGCTTAATGGGTATCTGTCTATCGGAGGGCGAGAAATTTCTCTTCGTATGGTTCTATTTGTAGGCATGTGTGTAAATTAACTGTTCTTAATGCTTTGTTCTTAAGTGATCTTTAAGCCCTAAGAAAGTAATCGATCACTGTAGGAATAAAAGGGATAACTGCAGCTTTAATCGACCTCTTATCTAAAATACATGTTGGGCAACCTATACCAGTTGTCAGTCAAGAATAAGATGCGAAATTCACCTTTTAAATAAATGATCCATAGTTAATCTGATTGATTCATACCATCGGAGAAGAAGTATGCTTTTTAATTATTATTTGCTTTATAATTGCTATAGATTTAGATATAGATTTAGATTTAGAATTAGATTTAGATTTAATTTACTTTACTTAGTATTTAGTTTAATTGCTTTCTTTTTAATTGATAATTTTAAATCCCTTGTTTTCTGTTTTAGAACTAATTTTTGGAAAAGATTTTTTCTTGGGAATAAAAGTTCTTCACCCTTCTCTGTGGGATCGACCCCTGCTTGCCCTATCTTCTTTAGTTAGGTTTTGTGGGGATTATCTTATGATTGCTGACGACACGATCAGTAATTGTCTCTTATTTAATGACTTTTGTTTATCACTGCTCTGTATATTCTTCTAACAAATTTTATGCAGGAACTTCGAACCTTTTTTTGCTTATGACAAAAATGGGGAGAAAATTGACAATTGAGAGTTATTAGAGTTATTGAAAATCCTTACTTTTATATATTCTGTAGAGTTTAATGTTTTTATCTAGTGTGTTCAGCATTTGAAAACCAGCATGTGAGAATTGAGAATTGAGAGTTATTAGAGTTATTGAAAATCCTTACTTTTATATATGTTGTGGAGTTTAATGTTTTTATCTAGTGTGTTCAACATTTGAAAACCAGCATGCTTGAAGGAGACTTTGGCATGCTTGGATGGGGTCGATGGGGAAGATGAATTGACTAACTCAGGGGGAGTTTTAAGAACATCATTGGTAAATCTTTCTAAAACCCCTCTTTCTATTTTGGCTGAATCTAACTGTGTATATACATTGATGTCATGAATGGGATTTTCTGGAATTCTTCTAGCTCTTATCTTATTTATGTTTCTAGTTTTCTTCAAATTTATTTTAGACTTGATCTCTATCTGTATTGCTCTGATTTATTTTGAATTTAGTTGGCATTGATTTAGGGGGGGCTTTATTTTATTTCCCCATGTGAGGCTAACGCTATCTCAATTCTGAGAGCAGTTTTGTCATCATCAAAAAAGGGGGAGATTGTTGAACCCTGTTGTTTTTGATGATAACAAAATGAGCCCAATTATGTAAGCTAACATATCTACTTAGTGTTCAGTAAAGCCTTCAATAGAGAAAGGTTGTAGCATTGTAGATTCTTAAAAAGGATATTACATTAAGGACACTAATGTAGAAGAATGCCATGAAGTCTTTGATGCTTAAGAAGTTCATGAATTGTAAAGAAGACCATTGAGGCCAAAGACAGTCATTCAGAAAGAAGAATTCAAAATTGAGGCAATGCAATCAAGACAACATGTGTGAAGAACCATCAAGTCAAGAACAAATTCTGAAATAGGAAGAAAACTCGAAGACATTAATGGGATCAATGATTTGAAAGCAAAGGCAACTAGCAGCTACGAGACAAACAGTACGGACACGCTGAAGCAATCAACGTCGTACGGACGCGCTAAAGCTGTCAACAGCTAGCGCGACTAAAAGACAAGAAAAACGGGAAAATGGTTTAAATTTCAAACCAAATGGCTAGTTTGCTAGAGAGAAGTATAAATACTCAAATCTAACCGTTTGAGTTTAAGTTTTGGAGCACAATTGAAGATCAGATCGTTTTCTCTCTCTAGAATTTCAACATCCCTAATATCCAAGTCTTGTTCTTATTTTCGATTATTCTTGTTTAGCTTGGAAACCTGTATTAGCGCTTAAAGTTCATACCTTTAGATTGTTTTAGGCCTGATTGTGTGTATTCAGATCTGTTGAGATCACTCTTACACTTTGATACTTGTTTATTTGTGTTTTTACTAGTGTGGGTTTGCACTTGGGGATTGTTTTGAGTGTGGGTTTGCACTCGGTGTCAAAGCTTTGGGTTTGAAGCTTTCGGATTGTAATAGGTTTTGTGAAGACCTGGTTAACTTCACTGTTTAGTGGATTTGAAAATCCTTTGTGGGGTATCCAAGGTAGAGGACGTAGGTGTGGAAGGCCGAACCTCTATAAATCGACGTATCTCCAATATTCCATCATCCCCTTCATCGTTCCAGTTTTATCTACTCTCAAACTCTTTACTTTTCTACTATTCAGCTGTTAACGTCTTTGTTATTTCCCTTTTATTTTCCCATGCTTTCAGTTATTATTTATTTATCTGCTTTGCGCTGTGTAGACACCAATTTTTAGCTGGTATCCTTTAAATTTGCTTTTATTTTTTGCATTACAGTCATTTAGGTCGATTTTTATTTCATTTTGGTATTTTAGTGAGATATTAGGAATTGCTTTAATATTTAGCATATTCCTTTTATATTTCAAAATCAAAACCCAAAAAAAAATTTGTCTTTACTGTAAATTATATGGTGTTTTAGTTTACCTTTGATCAAGTCATATTTTCATGTCTCATTGTCACATTGTCACATTAGTCCTTTTATTTTAGTATATGAAGTCATTTTAGAGTCTTTTTATTTTAGCATGAAATCATTTTAGAGAAATTGCTAAAGCTCAACTTGATTCGTACTAATTAGATATTTCTTTGTATAGCATACATAGGGTATTAAATAATTTCACTATCTAATTAACTAATAAAAAGGAGTGCATAATGGGAACTTCGTTTCCTTATTGCCACTTACAAGATGAAAAAGTAAAAAAATAGGGTTCCATTTACATTTTGCAGTTTATAAAATACAAAAACTTACGTTTTTCTTTTTCCTTTCTTATAATAAAAAAAAGTACAAAAATACAATAATAACCCCAAGTCTAATAGGACGTCGAATGCTCTTTCTCCTAACTAGAATTTCTCCCTAAGATTACTCTACTTCTCTTTAAGTCTCGAAATTGGCGATCCTAAAGCTTCCAATTAGAGTTTCTTCATTTGAACTCCCCGTAGCAGATTTTGTTGCTTACAAATGCCCTTTCGAGAATTCTGTCCATGAGAATAGTGAAAGAAAAATCAGTCTCACATACAGCATCCTTAGCTGGCCTCTCCACAAAAAGTCTCTACACCTTTTCATTACACTCAAGCAAAATTTTGCATTTTCATTATTCTTCACACATGTCCAATTTGTAGCATACATAATCACATTCCGCATTTAAACATACACCAAAATACAAAAAAATAGAGCATATAGCATAGTTAACAAAGCATCATTACATATTATTTTCATCAACTTAGGTCCAGTGTAGCAGGATCGATGGCAACAATCAAGCAAGTTCAAGTGTGGAACACAGTTTGAAAACAAGAGCATAAACTCACCATCCTAGTGACAAGCAAGAACAAAAGCAGGGCACAACATATCGCAGCACTCATTCATCATTTCAATACAGCAACATTCATCAGTCATTTTTCATAGTTAACATATCATTAGCAGCATATCATGATTGTACTTTAGAGTTCACCTTGCCGTCAATGAGATCAAATTCAGAAAGGCATGGGAACAATGAATACATGGGAATTAAAATCCAAGCACCACAGAGCACCCTTAAGTTCATTAATAATAGGCATAGATTCATCATTACCATGTCAAGGTCATTGAAAATTAAATAGCTCTTTCATTTTTCCAGTTCATAGTAAGCACAGTTAGACGAGTTATTCATTACATAATCACATTTTTCAAGCATAAGCATTCTCATTGCAACAACACTCATTGCACAAATAATAGAATCAATTCAGCATGCATATTCCCCATTTAGAAGCATAAATAACATTCGAAAACAGAAAAGAAAAAAGAGCATCACATTTTGTCTCATTTAGGCAGTATGCGTAGTTTCATTTCAACAGGCACAATTAGACAGCTTATTCATGGGAACTCATTTCATGCATCCACCTCACATACTCATTTCACAACCACACACTGTATTATCCTTAGTTCATAGCACTTTTTCTTTTCAAATTCTCCAAGTAGTTTCATTTTTCCATATTAACAAGCATGCATAAATCATTTTCAGAAAACATTTCCATTCTCAGAGGTCTATGTCATTAGTCTTAGGCACTTGCACGTAGTCATTTATCATTTAGTTTCAATCTTTTGCATCCCAAATTAGTTTCATAAAGTCATTCTAACATAGCCTAAATCATCCCAGCATAAGCATTTTTATCATCAATAGCGCACAGACAGTGGCATTAGAATCAACCAAGAGGCATCAAGGTTCAAGGCAGGTTGCAACATAAGAAACGCAGTGATTTAAGAGCAGAACATTCATTTGCAAGTACAAGACTTCAAATGGGAATTAAGCAGCAAAATCAGAGGCAGTGGCATGAAAACCCCAGACAAACACAGAGCAATTCAGCAACATTTCTCAGACTCGATTTACACATAAATGAGAGAAGGGAAAAAGGAAATTACTAAGTTGTTAAGAGTCCATTTAGCTGCTGGATGCTCATTGGATCATTTAAGCCAGCTCAGCTGCAAGAAAGAAGAGAACAAAAAATCAGTGAAAACGGTACATACAAAAAAGAAGAAAAGGACAAACAGAAAATATAGGAAAGGGAGAGGAAAATGTACCTTCACCAGCTCACCTCACTCACACGTGCACATCTAGAATCACCTGCAGAAACAAACAAAAACAGAAAATTAGCGGGCAAATAAGCTGGTTAATAAATAAAAAAAAAGTTTTGAGGCAGAAGGGATTTAGACAGGGGTATAGGAAAGGAGGAGGAGGCTAGGGTTTTAGGAGGCACTTTTGTTGAAAAAAAAGAAAACCAGAGGACGGTTTTAAGGGGAGGAAGCTAGGATCCTGAGAAAAAAGAAATAGAGTTAGTAAGGGTTTAAAAAAGGAAGAGATAGACAATAAAAAGGGGGAAGTCAGAGGTTTTAGTGGAGGCTTTTAGAGGTTTTCAGAGGGAGAAAAAGGCAAGGGGGTTTGAGGGGTTTGGCAATAGGAGTTACAGAAGATGCAAAGAAAAGCTTGAGGGTTCATGGGTGATAAGTTTTCTAGAAAAAGAAAAGGGGATTTAAATTAGTAAATGCGAGTATCTTTCGGAGTTCCCTTCGAGTCTTTTTGCTTGAGTCTTCTCTAGTCTCGGTTCCTTCCCTTTCCAGTGAGGTTTGTGGCGGTTAGGTTAAATTCTTGGGGTCTTTGAAGCTTTCTCACTCTAAAACCTAGGGTTCGGAAATTAGGACTTTGGAAACAGATGGGTCTTTAGAGGAATTGAAGAGTGGGTTAGGAAGAG
>AWWV01012741.1:0-18276 GCA_001974805.1 Corchorus capsularis
ATTGCTATGCCATGAGACTTAAATAAAATTGATTCCGATGATGGAATAATCGGTCAGAATGTAGACATTGTTGTCCATTTTAATCCGAATTTCCTAGACTTGAGGTATTTATTTGGGGGTCTTACCAATCAAGTGGAAGGTGCCCAAATGATACCTCTTGTATAACCACTTGGTAAAACATTTGCTAAACCGGAATTCATGCATCATATGCATCCATACCTCAAGAAATAATTAATATTTAAGCTAAAAAAAATTGATGAAGCAAAAAGTAAAAAATAAAAGGATTAATGAAGTAATCAGTAATTAAGAGTCAAAGTGAAAAGATTAAAAAAAGTAGTAATCAGTCAATTGGTGATTAAGAGGAAGTAAAAGGATTAATTAGTAAATTGATAACTAAGAGAGGAAGTAAAAGTAGCAATCAGTAAGTAAGGGTCAAAGTAAAAGGGTAAGTCAGTAATTAAGAGTCAAGGTAGAAGGATTAATCAGTAAATTGATAATTAAGAGAAGAAGTAAAAGAAGTAATTGGTCAATCAGTAAAAGTAAAAGGATAAATTAAAAAAAAAAATGAAGTAATCAGTAGAAAGAAATAAAAGAGGAAGTGATCAATAGAATGGAGTGAAAGTAAAAGAAGTAATTAGTAAAATGGAGAGAAAGTAAAAGAAGTAATCAGTAAGTTGGTAATTAAGAGTAAAAGTAAAAGAAGTAATCAGTAAAATGGTAATTAAGAGTAAAAGTAAAAAAAGTAATCAGTAAATCGGTAAAGAGTAAAAATGGTAAAAAGTAAAGAGTAATCAGTAAAGAGTAAAATGGTAAAATGGTAATTAAATTCAAAGAGTAAAATGACAAATGGCGATTAAATTCAAAGAGTGAAAATAGTAATTAAATTCAAGAGAGTAAAATAGTAATCAGTAAAGAGAAAAGAGTAAAGAGTAATCAGTAAAGAGTAATCAGTAAAAAGTAAAAATGGCAAAGAGTAGTAAAAAGTAATCAGGTAAAAGTAATCAGTAAAGAGTAATCAGTAAAGGGAGAATGGTAAAGAGTAAAGGGTAATCAGTAAGAGCAAAATGGTAATTAGTAAAGAGTAAAATAGTAATCAGTAAAAAGTAAGATGGTAATCAGTAAAGAGTAAAGTAGTAATCAGTAAAAGGTAATCAGTAAGAGCAAAGTCGTAATTAGTAAGAGTAAAATAGTAATCAGTAAAGAGTAAAAGGTGATCAGTAATTCAAAGAGTAAAATGGTAGTCAGTATAAGAAAAAAGAAGAGTAAAAAGTGGTAATCAATAAAAGAGAGTAAGAAAAGAATAAGTAGTAAAAAGAGTAAGAAAAGAGTAAAAATGATAAAAGTAGCAAAAGTAAAAATGGTAATCAGTAAGAAGAGGATAATTAGTAAAAAATGGTAGTTAATAAAAAGGAGAGAAGAGTATGTTAGTTAGAAATTTAGTTAGTATAAAAGAGTCAAATAGCATGAATACATTTAAAGATAGAAAACAACCAAATATGGAAATCCACAGTTAAGTCTAGATTAGTCAGTGCCATCTTTTGACGGGCGTCGTGGGGGTGCTAATCTTTCCCCACGCGTACCCGACTCCCGAACCTTAGACTCTGGTTAGAAGACCGTTTATTAGGTTTAGTGTTACCTTCACCAAGCTTAGGTTAACATTAGACTTAATAATCTGATAGGTGGCTAATCACACCTAGGTTAAAAAAGATTAGTGGCGACTCCCATAGTACGTAGTTTTTTAAGTCGTTCAGCGATAGGGTTCGGACCACCCCGGACTCGGACGTTGCGACAGCTTGGCGACTCCACTGGTGACTGGTTAGAGAGTCGAACTGAATACTGGTTTAGTATTAACTAGGGTTTGCATAATTGGTTGTTTGTTTATTCTTGTTTAATTTTTCATGCCTATGTTTTTATCTTACGCATATGTGCCATGCGCATTCATTAATAAAGATGCATTCTTACATGTATATGTCTTGCTTAACTTTACATTTGTTGCATTTCTCTTGGGGTAGTTTAGTAATTTGGGTTGAGTTTGTTCGGTAAAGGTTTGTATGTTCCTTCACACGTGCACTAATAAACTTGCATTTGCATTGCATGAGCTTACACCGGAGCTCTAACCCATTTAGGAGGAGGCAAAGTAGCTAGCCCTCGTGTGACGATAGTCACCGTGCGGGTTTGTAGTGAACACCTCCACTCAGACTGAGTCCTTTCTAATGAACCTATAGTGGGTAAGGATTGGAGGCCTTACTTGCCTAGAGTTGGCGTCAGTGAGGACAGTTTGGGAACCTATAGATCCCGTGAGAAGCCTCACCCAGCATGTAGATCCTTGAGAGGTATCCAGCCTAGGTAGAGCCAATCTCGTGAGGATGAACCTAAGTACACATAAGGAACACTTCTTACCCTTACCTTGTGTTTTTCAAAAATGAACCGTAGAGAGAATAAACTCTTTTACTCTCAGTAGATGGACCAACCTGCCCCAAAGGACTCACAGTCTGATTATTTTCAAGGAAAATGTTTTGATCAATGATAGAAGGGGCATGATTTTTTTTTTCATTTTCAAGTTTTTATTCATATTTATGTTCATGTTACTAATCACTCTTTGGTTCTTTGTTGTTTTCTCTTTGCAGATTCATTTGTATAACCCTTTTGTTTTGCAGGTTGCGTTGTACATCTACAAGCATTTCATATCTTCATAAGCATGTTCATACATTTGTTCATCAATACATTATGCCATGTCATGCATCAATTACATGCATACAAGACTTGCATTTCGCATTTCCACGCGCATTTTCAAGAATCATCAAGTTGTCAAGCCATCCATTTGTATATGTTCATGCATCAGCTAGGCATTTGCATATATATGATATATCCAGCATGCATTGTCTATTCCTTTGTATATGTTCATGCATCGATCATACATTAGCCATTTATTAGTATATATGCTCATGCATCCATCATGCTATCACTTGTATATATGTTCATAGACACATTTCATACATGCATATAGACAGTTCATCACTTGTGCATATTACTTGTTTTCTACTTGTCTTGTTGGAACCTAACATCATCAGGGGAGTGCATTTTGAAAACATTGAGTTAGCATTGAGGCTTAATCAGTGAGCGGGATCGATGAAACTTTCTTCTCCGATACTTTGAAAGAAGTCAGGGCGTGCCAGTGAAGTCGCTCTTGCTCAAACAAGTGGCCCTTCAGTATAGAACTCTGGGCTCTCATGGAAAATAATTGACAGTCC
The DNA here is from genome assembly GCA_001974805.1 of Corchorus capsularis. Classification (NCBI taxonomy): domain Eukaryota; kingdom Viridiplantae; phylum Streptophyta; class Magnoliopsida; order Malvales; family Malvaceae; genus Corchorus; species Corchorus capsularis. The sequence goes on from AWWV01012741.1 coordinate 3,252, forward strand.
AAATCAGTAACAATGGGGAACGGAAGCTTGCCATAAGAAGGGAATTTCTAAGACTGTTGAACTCTTTTCATACATGCATAACATCTGCATAGCTTTTTGCTATTTATATTTATAATTGCTAAATTGGTTGCACTTTTGACTACGAATGTTTGCTGAATTGGGTGATCCCCACTAAGGAACAGTTCCCAAAGCACTCTATAATTTTCACTTGGGCAATTAGCAAAGGAATGTGCGATTAATAAAAGGTTTGAATGAGCAAAACAAGATTTTTGAATAAACAATTGTGTTTTAAACAAAAAGGATAAGATAAGATCAAAATTGGAACGTTTTCTTAAAAGATGATAACATGATTACTCGATTTGTGTCAACACTGCTCAGAATCTCAAATTTCATTGTTCCTAAAAGAGCGCAATCTTTTTCTTGAAAACCAACTAGAATTTAATACATATTGAGATCCTTCTATTCTTTGGGGCAAATTGCTCAAAAGGGACAAGTTCAAATCATTTTCAGTCCTTTGAAGACAAATTGGTTCAAAAATCAAATAAGCTCACCAAAAGTGCACCTTTCAAATCACATCACTTGTCAAAGCACTTTTACCCTTCTGGTGATTAGCAGTTGGGGCAATAGTCAGTATGCTCATCAATAAAGAGGTCATTCAATAGAATGGAGGCAGAAGACATCAATCATCAAATTCCCATCAAAGAAAAAGAAAAAAAACTGGGCCTAAAAAAGAAAGGGGTCGCAAAAAGAGAATAAAGAATAGCAACATCATATGCATGCAAAGATTTTTAGGACAGTTAAAACAAGAGATATTTTTCAAAAAATGTTTTCAAGAAAAGGTTTTCAAAAATGAGTTTTCAAAAAAGCTTTTTGAGTTTCTAAGGGTCGCCTTTCATCAAAATATCCAGATCTGAAATGATAAATGGCCTTCTTTCTTATTCCTTCGCTTGTAGAAAAATTATCCATTGTTGTCCCCTTTGAGCCTTAGGGATTTTCTTTCGAATCAACCCTGATCAAGGATCACCCTCCACACTGGAGGTAAAGAAGATGCAGAGCTTGTTGCAAATTGGGAAAGGATACCCAAGCACACTAATTGGGGTAGTATGAATAAAGGGAAAGAAGAAGAGTGTCATGGATTGGAAAAAGATGTCCACGTATGTCAATAAGGATAATAAGGAAAAAAAAGAATGTAAGAAGAATGAGAACTTGTTAGGAAAAGGCAGCAGAATCGATGGAGAAAATGTAGTACACGCAATGGTAAAATGCTGTCTGGGATCATCAAAGACACCATTGGAATAATAACATATGCCAAAAAGGAATTGAAAGCAAGTGAAAATCAAGGGCACATAAGCAACAGTCAGCCATAAGCTTCATTTTCAAGGGGAAAACAAAAATGAACAAGAAGAGTCCCAAAAGTATAAGCGGTTGCTGAACCACACAAGGGAATTCACAGTGTGATTGATGTCAAAGGAAAATCAGAAATTACAGTTGAAAAACAGGACATCCTTCGCATTCAACTCAAAGAAAAGAAAAGAAATAAAAGTAAAAAAAATTCAGCCTAAAAAAGAAAGAGGTTGGAAAAAAAGAAAAAATATAAGGAGGGGTCCAAGTTGAAAACCCGCAAAGGGCGGCTTGGATCCATTGGGAGTCACTTGAGTTGAAAACCTGAAAAGGGTGGCTCAAGTGAAGGATGGAAAAGGAGAAAACTTGAGTTGAAAACCCGTAAAAAGCAGCTCAAAGTGGAAAAGAGGATGTGAGAAAATATAGAATAAAGAAGAAGTTAAATGAAAAAGTTTAGGATTGGAAGCTTTCAAGGAACAGTATTCGAAGGGAAAGGGCATCGATCAAAGTTAAAAGAATTTTTCATGCAAAGAAGAAAGTGATCCTTGGATCGAGCATCCTCAAACACATTTTTGAGCCTTTTACCTTTTCTTTGGCACCCCTAACCCAATCCCACATTACGTGCCTAATAAAGTCCATCTTTGATCAGGTCAGGATATTGAAGGTGAAGGGATTGTTCCCAAACTAGAAAATTTTTTTTTGCAAAAGAAAAAAATGTTCTTCTCAAAGGTTTTTAGAGAAAATTGGTTTCAAAAGTTTTTATATATATAGCGCATGAAAGAAAAATGAAAGAAAAAAATAAAAAAGAGAGAGAAAGAAGAAGTTCAAAGCAGTCTAAAGCAAGAATGAGAATTCTTTGGAGCCTCCAAAGCAGTTCGAAAAGCGTGATTCCTTGCAGTTATGAGCATTGCCTCGAGAAGATAAGAGTGGACGAAGTCATCAAACATATCATTCTTGATAAGTGAAGCCAACACACCAAAAAGAAATTTTTTTGACAATTGCCTTTCAATCATTTTGTACCATACTTCTTTTCATAACCAATTTTGATACAAATCATTTTAAGACTAATAACAAATTTAGAATGTTTTGCAAATGAATTTTGCAAAAGATTTGCATTCCATTTGTGAGCTTATGATGAAGGATAAGTCAAAGGTATTAAACGAGAAAAATTACTAAGCGGTGGTCACCAAATCTTTTGAGAAAGTCTCTTTTAGTGGGGCAGCATGTGAGGCATTTTTAGTAAAGTCATAAAATGTTTTCAGGGGGCAAAAGCGGCAATGTCTTGTGGGATCATTTTAAACCATGTCATGTTTCAAGAAGATTTTGCTACATGATCATTGCATATAAGAATTTTGACTGCTGAGTTAAACTATGTTGCAGGAAGCTGGCAAGGAAAATAGTACCAAGAATGGGGCAATGGAGTCTGCTTAGCTCAAGTCACTCCTAATAGATCCAAAGTAAGAAAGCTCGTCGAAGAGACATTGGGAGTCTGCAAAGGAGTCGAAGTCATGGGAAGAAAAAGTGATCAAGGTCGATCTTCTTAGAGGATTCGGAAGGGGTTGAAAATGGTATTCATAGGCGCTCTTCAAAGGAAATTAAGAGTTGACACAATGATGGATATTTCTAGTAGGTGAGAATGATATCTCGAAGCTTTGATGAGTTATTTAGGAGATGAGGACTGGTCAAGGGCGATCTTTTCAGATGATCAATAGGGCAATGAGAGGAAGATATAGAGACATATGCAAGAAAAGAGAGCCTTAGGAAACAAGGTTCAATTGGGACAAGATAAGAGATATAGAAAGACTTAAGGAGTCAGGATCAAGTTTTTTAGAAGGCATTAGAAAGTAGAAGAGGTGAAGGTCTGATATGACATTCAAAAGGAGCATTTAAGAAGAATGTATGATGAACAAAGGGGCAAGAACGTCTGAGTAAGTAACAGAGATTATTAAGAGCCACAAAACATATGGCATCCAAGAAAAAGATGATAAACAGATTCATAGAGGGGTCCAGTGAAATCAAGAGACCTCCGGGAAGCAATTCTTGGCAGCCTCCGGGCATGCCTCAAAATCCTCAGGGTATCTTCAATAAGATCACCAAAGTCGACCTCAAAACAGGTCTTTCTCAGTTTTCAGCAGTTATCAAAGTTGACCTCAGAACAAGTCTTTCTCAGTTTTCAGCAGTTATCAAAGTTGACCTCAGAACAGGTCTTTCTCGGTTTTCAGCAGTTATCAAAGTTGACATCAGAACAGGTCTTTTTTTTAGTTATCAAAGTCGACCACATATTGGTCTCTTTCTTAGTTTCTCAGGAATAAGCGGGTGTCTACGTCTTTGCGTACTTCCCAACTATGAGAAAATATGCAAACTACTTCTTTGCACACTTCTCGATAGTTAGAAAGTTCGCCAAGAGGGGCAGTTGTACACAACCATTTTTAGCTGATATCCTTTAAATTTGCCTTTATTTTTTGCATTACAGTCATTTAGGTCGATTTTTATTTCATTTTGGTATTTTAGTGAGATATTAGGAATTGCTTTAATATTTAGCATATTCCTTTTATATTTCAAAATCAAAACCCAAAAAAAAAATTTGTCTATACTGTAAATTATATGGTGTTTTTGTTCACCTTTGATCAAGTCATATTCTCTTGTCTCATTGTCACATTGTCACATTAGTCTTTTTATTTTAGTATATGAAGTCATTTTAGAGTCTTTTTATTTTAGCATGAAATCATTTTAGAGAAATTGCTAAAGTTCAACTTGATTCGTACTAATTAGATATTTCTTTGCATAGCATACATAGGGTATTCAATAATTTCACTATCTAATTAACTAATAAAAAGGAGTGCATAATGGGAACTTCGTTGCCTTATTGCCACTTACAAGATCAAAAAGTAAAAACATAGGGTTCCATTTACATTTTGCAGTTTATAAAGTACAAAAACTTACGTTTTTCTTTTTCCTTTCTTATAATCACAAAAAGCACAATAATAGAATAATAACCCCAAGTCTAATAGGAGGTCGAATGCTCTTTCTCCTAACTAGAATTTCTCCCCAAGATTACTCTACTTCTCTTTAAGTCTCCAAATTGGCGATCCTAAAGCTTCCAATTAGAGTTTCTTCATTTGAACTCCCCGTAGCAGATTTTGTTGCTTACAAATGCCCTTTCGAGAATTCTGTCCATGAGAATAGGGAAAGAAAAATCAGTCTCACATAAAGCATCCTTAACTGGCCTCTCCACAAAAAGTCTCTACACCTTTTCATTACACTCAAGCAAAATTTTGCATTTTCATTATTCTTCACTCATGTCCAATTTGCCGCATACATAATCACATTCCGCATTTAAACATGCACCAAAATTAAAAAAAATAGAACATATAGCATAGTTAACAAAGCATCATTACATATTATTTTCATCAACTTAGGTCCAGTGTAGCAGGATCGATGGCAACAATCAAGCAAGTTCAAGTGTGGAACACAGTTTGAAAACAAGAGCATAAACTCACCATCCTAGTGAGAAGCAAGAACAAAAACAGGGCACAACATATCGTAGCACTCATTCATCATTTCAATACAGCAACATTCATCAGTCATTTTTCATAGTGAACATATCATTAGCAGCATAGCATGATTGTACTTTAGAGTTCACCTTGCAGTCAATGAGATCAAATTCATAAAGGCATGGGAACAATGAATACATGGGAATTAAAATCCAAGCACCGAAGAGCACCCTTAAGTTCATTAATAATAGGCATAGATTCATCATTACCATGTCAAGGTCATTGAAAATTAAATAGCTCTTTCATTTTTCCAGTCCATAGTAAGCACAGTTAGACAACTTATTCATTACATAATCACATTTTTCAAGCATAAGCATTCTCATTGCAACAGCACTCATTGCACAAATAATAGAATCAATTCAGCATGCATATTCCCCATTTAGAAGCATAAATAACATTCGAAAACAGAAAAGAAAAAAGAGCATCACATTTTGTCTTATTTAGGCAGTATGCATAGTTTCATTTCAAAAGGCACAATTAGACAGCTTATTCATGGGAACTCATTTCATGCATCCACCTCACATACTCATTTCACAACCACACACTGTATTATCCTTAGTTCATAGCACTTTTTCTTTTCAAATTCTCCAAGTAGTTTCATTTTTCCATATTAACAAGCATGCATAAATCATTTTCAGAAAACATTTCCATTCTCAGAGGTCTATGTCATTAGTCTTAGGCACTTGCACATAGTCATTTATCATTTAGTTTAATCTTTTGCATCCCAAATTAGTTTCATAAAGTCATTCTAACATAGCCTAAAGCATCCCAGCATAAGCATTTTTATCATCAATAGCGCACAGACAGTGTCATTAGAATCAACCAAGAGGCATCAAGGTTCAAGGCAGGTTGCAACATAAGAAACGCAGTGATTTAAGAGCAGAACATTCATTTGCAAGTACAAGACTTCAAAAGGGAATTAAGCAGCAAAATCAGAGGCAGTGGCATGAAAACCCAAGACAAACACAAAGCAATTCAGCAACATTTCTCAGACTTGATTTACACATAAATGAGAGAAGGGAAAAAGGAAATTACTAAGTTGTTAAGAGTCCATTTAGCTGCTGGATGCTCATTGGATCATTTAAGCCAGCTCAGCTGCGAGAAAGAAGAGAAAACAAAAAATCAGTGAAAACGATACAGACAAAAAAGAAGAAAAGGACAAACAGACAATATAGGAAAGGGAGAGGAAAATGTACCTTCACCAGCTCACCTCACTCACACGTGCACATCTAGAATCACCTGCAGAAACAAACAAAACCAGAAAATTAGCGGGCAAATAAGCTGGTAAATAAATTAAAAAAAAGTTTTGAGGCAGAAGGGTTTTAGACAGGGTATAGGAAAGGAAGAGGAGGCTAGGGTTTTAGGAGGCACTTTTGTTGAAAAAAAAGAAAACCAGAGGACGGTTTTGAGGGGATGATCGGTCGTCAGCAATCATAAAAATAATCCCAACAATTACTAACTCTAAAGAGCTAGGGCAAGTAGGGGTCGATCCCATAGAGAGATAGGTTGTTATTCTTTTTCTTATTAAAAACAAAATAAATAAAGAGAATTTTGGAAGTAGAATTGAATTAAATCTAACAAACAAGTAAAATTAACTAAGAAAGCAATCAAGAAAATGAAAGAAAACAATTAATTAAAAAGCAGTGAATAGATTGAGAAAATAATTAAAGAAAACCCTCCAACATAGAATTAATCTCCCTCTTGACATAAATAACATGGATCATTGATATCTAAAGATTATGAAAACTTTGGATAGCTTGTTGGAATTAAATCCTAAATTACCTTAATTAGATAAGATTTCCCTTCCAGGCTTAAATTATCCCTATCATTCTTTTAGCAATTAATTTTCCTTCCGGGCTTAAGAACCACTGAAGAAAAAAGCATTAAGAACTAGTAATTTATAAACAAGCACAACAAACAATTTCTTGCCCATTGATTCTTATCTCTCTTGGAAGGAATTTCCATTCTCCTCCAATTGCTACAAACAATTAAATCCGAATTTCCATTTAAATCTAGCTAATGTTAACTTAATTTATCAAGATAGAGTCGACTCCAATCAATCAAAACAAGCAACATAGAATTAAAACAGAGATTTAAGAAATACCCTAAACAATTTTCATATAAAAGCACAAAATCTCACCATGATATAAGTCAAGAGATCAATTAAATTCTACATTGGAGAAAAGAAAAGGATTACTCACTCATGAATTGAGTGAGCATCCACAAATAAGAAGAAGAAAACTTATCTATAGGTGAAGAAGAAGAAGGGGCCGCGGCTTCTAGGGTTTCTCCTCCAAATCTTCAAGCAATTCTACAATATATTTTTCTAAAGAGAGAATACATCAAAACCTAGACCTAAGGTGGCTATTTATAGGAGAAAAATAACCTAAAGACTCCTATTAGACTTAGGATATAAGTCTAGGACGTTCTAGGGGCTGAATTGGTCTCCAAGTTGGCTTAAAAGTCTTCCTAGGGTCCAAATCCAAGTGAAAGTAGGATCCTGAAATTTCCAGAAATCGAACAGCAACTTCGACATCAGTTTTGGGCTTGAAAGCGGCAGAACTGGGCTTTTGACTTCAAAGGAAAGTTGTAGATCTCGGAGTTAGCTTTCCAACGGCTACTCAAGGCCCTAAAACGGACATCTGAGCAGAAAGTTATGGCCTAACTACCGAGACTGCACCAATTCCTAGTCCAAATAGGACTAGTTACGGGAAATTACGGGATTTGGATAATTCCTTGTATATAGGCACCACCAATTAGGATTTTAACTCCAATTATGGATTATATGGGCTGAGTATAATCCCATATAAATTATCCAAAAATCCTTAACTTTCGGGCTTGTTCTGGGCTTGGCTCCAATCCTTTGCAATTTAAGCTCCAATCTTCAATTCTTGCTCCTTGAAATAATTCTTCAATGATCTTCAAATCTTCAAATTATCTTCAAGAAATCTTCAAACACGAACTTCGAATCTCCAATTCTATACTCAAAATTACTTTACTCTTATCTGTGTAATAAGTCATCAAAATAGCTCCAAAAGTAGTGAAAATTAACAAATTTCCAATTTCACATCTCTTAAAGACTCAAAACACAAATATCATCAAAATAAGGCAAATTAGAGCATAAATAGACCCCATAACATAGTAAAATAGCCATAAAAATAGGGTTGTTTTTGCCTCGATCATAATTTCCCCCACACTTGAACTTTGCTAGTCCCTTAGCAAAATCAATGTAAGTTAATTAAAAATCTATTTTCAAAAGATCAATTTGAATTCACACATATATCAAGGAATCAATCTAACCATGAAATCAAAATAACTAAGAACATTAACAATACTGAATCTAAAGATCAATAAACAACAAACATTATCATTCTTAAGTAGCCATAATCAAAGTAGCTCAAATCACTCACCATTCTTCACTCTTATAACTACTTCTTCCTATAAGCTTACATCTTCATCTATCTCTCCATTACTCAAAAGATTACACATTATAAATAAATCAAAGGATTCATGTGGGTTATAATAGTTTTTCAAGGGTAATTGGTTTTAGAAAACCGAGGTTACTAACCTCTGAAGTGTTCATGTTTAGGGGTTACTAACACCCTTTATTTTTATTATTTTGAGGCTACTAGCACTCTAGAGGGACAATATTTCTGCCATTCCATGCCTCTTATCTTCTTCCTAAGGGTTACTAACTCCTTTTGTTTAAAGAGAAGAGTGACAACAATGGAACTTTCCAAATTTTTAAATTTTAAGGCAGAAGATATCTCTACTCCTCTTGTATGAAAGCACTTCTTTTATGAAATAATTTTTTTTTAATTACCCTTTATAGAGATAGTCCCCCAAACTTATTCTTGACCCATTCATAGCATGCTTTCTTAATTGTAACTTCAATCAAGATTCAACACAAGTTCTAGAAATAGATAACCATAAAAGCAATGAATGATAAGATCATATCACAAACTTCAATTATACCTAATTCTAAGAAATCAAAACTTCTTGCTATAAATCAATCAATGAAGAAAGCATTACTAAAAATTCTAAGCATTCATCAATCATAATCAAATAAATAACTCAATATATGCATGAAAAATCAAATAGTTTGAAAAATGATCAAATTTTTAGTACTTCAAAAATCAATTTTTCGAAAAACTTTTCAAAAATTGGGGAATAAAAGATCAATCCATCAACAATCAAATTGTAATCCTAGGTTCTCATGCAACTCATGCAAAAACTATCATATGACTCAATTATCAAATAATAACCCTATCAAGTATTCACCCCCCCCCCCACACTTAAAATTCACATTGTCCTCAATGTAAAAGCAATCAAGAAATCAAAGTATGCGAAATAGCTTACCAAAAATAAAGAGTTATGGTTCATGAAACATACCTGGGCGGCTTTGATGAAGAAAATTACTCAAAAAGACAATAAAAATTAAAGTGATAGGAAAATAAAACTAGATAGTTTATTAATGAAACTGGAAAAATAAAGACATAAGATAAAGGAAAATTAAAAATAAGGCATAGCTAAACCTCCTCCTCCCCTTCTTTACTCTCATTACAATCGGCATTGCTCTAGTCGACTTCTTCTCCCAAAAATTCCTTGTAGCCGAAACTTTACTCTCCCAATATTGCTTCTTGTGTTTGATAAATAAAGAGGAGGGGTAGAGTGCCTTTATATAGTGATCAAGTCCTAAGTATAAGAGGTTTTAGTTAGAGTAAAAAGTAAGAAAACATACCTTGTTTAGGAACACATTACCTATTTGGAAAAGGAAAGCCATTAGGAACTCAATTTCCTAGTCAAAATAGGAAATTAAAATCCTAATGTATCTTGCATGTGGATGGCGCAACATATCTCCTAACATGGCTTGGCTTGGCATGGCAAGGACCTAGCTTGGCCGGAACAAGGCCTGGTATAGCGCGGGCGAGGGCGGAGCGGTGGCTGGAGTGGCACGGGACAAGTGCGCGCGGGATCCGGGCTGCTGCTGTTGGTGCTGCGCGGCATGGCCTGGCTGTACCGGCTGCGGCATGCTAGTACTACCTTGGCCTGCTGCGGTGGCACGACATAGCCTAGATATGCCTGGGCCATGGCACGGGTTGGTACGGCATGTATCGAGCAATGACCGGTCATGGTTCCTTGCTTCCGATTTTTTTTTAACACAAAAGAAAAATAGTTAGAAATTAAAATTGATGGGTTGCCTCCCAACAAGCGCTTGTTTAAAGTCATTAGCTCGACTTTCCTTTTATTCTTTAACCTCAGGTTGGAAGATAAATTGGATCCTCCAACTTAATTTCTTCAATCAATCGTATTGCCAATGGCTCGAAGAAAGGCTTGAGTCTTCGTCCATTGACTTTGAACTGTTTCTCGGAAGCTGGATTATAAATATCCGTAGATCCATTGGGATATACTCTAATTACTTCAAAAGGTCCAGACCATTTTGATGTTAACTTGCCATGAAAATTTTTTACCATGCTGTTAAATAGTAGAACCTTTTGGCCTTCATGAAACGATCTTCGGAGTATTCGTTTGTCATGGATAGCCTTAGTCTTCTCCTTGTAAATTCTTGCATTCTGATATGCTTCATTCCTATTTTCTTCAAGTTCTTGTAATTGTAACATCCTTTGAATTCCAGCTTTGTCAAAGTTAAGATTGCATTGCTTTACTGCCCACCATGCTTTGTTGCTCTAATTCCACAGGTAAATGGCATGGGCTTACCAAACACAATTCTGTACGGGGACATACCTAGAGGTGTCTTGTAAGCTGTACGATAGGCCCATAAAGCATCTCCTAGTCGCATACTCCAATCTTTTCTTTGAACATTAACTGTCTTCTCCAAAATCAGCTTCACTTGACGGTTTGATACTTCAGCTTGACCACTAGTTTGAGGATGATATGAAGTAGATACCTTATGTTGTACTCCATATTTTTCAACCAGTGCTTGCACAATCTTGTTGCAGAAGTGAGTACCTCGATCACTGATTAGATATCTTGGTATCCCAAATCGATGAAGAATATTATTCTTCAAGAATTTGATCACTGTTCTTGCATCATCCTTCTCCGTAGCGATAGCTTCAACCCATTTAGAAACATAGTCCACGGCTAGAAGGATGTAATTCTTCTTATCTGATGGAGGAAAAGGACCCATGAAATCAATCCCCCATACATCGAATACTTCAGCAACGAATATAGGTGATTGAATCATTTGGTTCCTTTTTTATATGCTTCCAACCTTCTGGCAGCGTGGACAAGTCTTGCAGAATTCATAAGAATCCTTAAAGATTGTAGGCCAATAAAGTCCACAGTCCAAAATCTTTCTTGCGGTCTTCTTGTGTCCTAAGTGGCCTCCACATTCATCGCTGTGGCAAAACTTTAAAACTGATTGGACCTCATTTTCAGGAATGCATCGTCTCATGACTTGATCAGATCCTTGCCTCCATAAGTACGGATCATCCCAAAGATAATATTTGGCATCACTTATGATCTTTAACTTCTTTCCTTTGCTAAGATCTGGGGGAAGGCGATGAGCAACCAAGTAATTGGCAATATCAGCATACCAGGGAAGTTGAGATACGGCTAACAGGTCTTCAAAGGGTAGTGCTTCATTAATTGCAGTCTCTTCTTCCTTGCCTTCAATTCTGCTTAGATGATCAGCTACAACGTTTTCTGCTCCCTTCTTATCCTTGATTTCGATATCAAATTCTTGAAATAACAAAAGCCATCGCATAAGCCTAGCTTTTGCTTCTTTCTTTGACATGAGATATCTCAATGCAGCATGATCGGAGTAGATTATCACCTTAGATCCCAAGATGTATGGTCGAAACTTCTCCAACGCAAAGACAACGGCAAGCATCTCTTTTTCTGTGGTGGTGTAATTTTTCTGAGCAGCATCTAGAGTTCTTGAAGCATAATAGATAACATGTGGTACCTTGTCTACTCTCTGACCTAGAACAGCTCCAATAGCGACGTCACTTGCATCACACATGATCTCGAACGGTAGTTTCCAATCAGGCGGCTTCACAATTGGAGTGGTGGTGAGTGCAGTCTTCAATTTGTCGAATGCTTCTTTGCAATCATCTCCAAATTCGAACTCTACATCTTTCTGAAGTAGTCGACACATGGGTGTTGAAATCTTTGAAAAATCCTTGATAAATCTTCTGTAGGATCCAGCATGGCCTAAGAATGAACGGATATCCTTGACACAAGTTGGGTAAGGCAGGTTCTGGACAACATCAACCTTGGCTTTGTCGACTTGCATCCCTTCTTTGGATACCACATGGCCTAGAACAATGCCTTGTTCTACCATAAAGTGACACTTTTCGGCATTCAATACCAATTTGGTTTCAACACACCTTTTCAAGATGAGTTCTAGATTATTAAGGCATTGATTGAAGTTATCTCCATAGACTGTGAAATCGTCCATGAATACTTCCATCTTGTCTCCCACATAATCTTGAAAGATGCTCATCATACACCTTTGAAAAGTCGCAGGTGCATTGCATAAACCAAAAGGCATTCTTGTATAGGCATACGTACCAAAAGGGCATGTAAAGGTGGTCTTCTCTTGATCTTCAGGCGCAATTGGAATCTGGAAGTATCCTGAATATCCATCCAGAAAACAGTAGTAGGATTTGCAAGCTAATCTTTCCAGCATCTGGTCTATGAACGGCAATGGAAAATGGTCTTTCTTTGTGGCGGCATTCAGCTTTCTGTAGTCAATACATACTCTCCATCCATTCTGCAGTCTTTGAGGAACGAGCTCTCCATCCTTGTTTTCTACGACGGTGAATCCAGACTTCTTTGGAACTACTTGGACAGGACTGACCCATTTACTATCTGATATAGCATAAATGAGACCAGCTCCAAGTAATTTGAGAACTTCTTCTTTGACAACTTCTGCAAGGTTTGGATTTAGTCTTCTTTGTGGTTGTCGAACTGCTACTGCATCATCTTCTAGTCGAATCCTATGCATACATACAGTAGGACTTATCCCTTTTATATCAGCTACAGTCCATCCAATGGCTTCCTTGTACTCCTTCAACACTCGGATTAGTTGTTCTTCTTGTAAATTATTCAATTTACTTGAAATAACAACAGGCAGGGTCTCTTTGTCTCCAAGGAAAACATGCTTCAGGCCTTCAGGAAGTGGTTTCAGCTTGACTTCAGGAGGTTGAATGATAGATGGCATGGGCTTAGGCGTCGGTTCCAATTGAACATAGGAAACTGATGTCTTTTCTTCAACAGCAAGAAATGTCTCCGAATCTCTGATGGTTTCCGCTACATCTTCAGGCGTCAAGACTTCTGCTTCATTGATTTCTTCTTCAACCAGGCTCTTTGTAAGGACCAATTCAAGTTCATCTTCATGGTGAAGTGATTGAACTTGAGCAGAACAAACATCAATTGCATCAATAGCACAGATGGAATGGATCTCAGCAGGAGATTTCATGGCTTCATTTATGTTGAATTCAATAATTTCACCATCAAATTCCATGCTGAGTTTTCCATCTTGCATGTCAAGTTTTGTTCTGGCTATGGATAGAAAGGGCCTTCCTAGCAGCAGCGGCATATGAGGGAGATAAAGGTCATCTTCACTCATCTTCAGGACATAGAAATCTGCAGGAAAAACAAAATCTCCTATCTGCACTAAAACATTCTCAACTAATCCCTCAAGTTTAATGTTAGTTCTATCAGCAAATTGCACAATAAGATAAGTTTTAGTCATAGGTTCTATTTTCAATTGTGAATAAATAGAAAAAGGCATAGTATTAATTGGAAAACCAAATTCACACATGGCTTTTTCTATCTTATTCGTTCCTATTTTACAAGGAATAGAAAAAGATCCTAAATCTTCACATTTATGATGCAATTTTCTCTGATATGCAGCAGATATATTCTCATTCATGCAAGCAAATTTTTCAGAAAATTTACTCTTAGTGGTGCATAGTTCCTTAAGAAAAGTAGCATACCTGGGCGCTTTTGTGAATTCAGTAAGCAAAGGAATATTTACCTCTAGATTTCGAAGTGAATTGAGTTGATTTCCAAACCTTTGAGGAAACGGTGGTGGCCCATAAATGGTCTCCATTTTTTCATCCCTTCGAATCTTGAGCAAGGTCGAGAAGCTTTTGGTGATGAAGTGGGTTGATCCTCCTTGCTTTCGGCTGGAATATCCTCATCATTTGGCACTTGATTCTTATATATCGTAACTGGTGGTGGTACTTCAGGGGAAGCAGGTGCTAAAGGTGGTGATATCGCGGGTGGAAGTGGAATACCAGGTAATACCATCTCTTGTGCAGACCACTAATTGGGTTCCTTCAATTGAATTGACTCCATGCCTTTGTGTCGAATTCAAGGGTGGTTGTGATAAGGTGAATGGTTGTTGAATTGCTCCTTGATTTGAGATCACACACTGTACCAAGTTAGTCAAAGCTTCTTGTTGATTAGCTAGATTGACAAGTTTTGAATTGAATTCTTTGGCAATCTCCGTTGTGAATGATCTCATAATCTCCATCACCTCATCGCAAGACACCCCTTGTTTAGGCTTTGATATCTCATTCGGCATGCTGAACTGGTAGATATTTTCTGTCATGGTGTTGAGTAGTTTCCTTGCTTCTTCTGAAGTATTAAGTGTAAAACTACCTCCACTTGCTGAATCAATGTATGTTCGATCTTCATAGAGGAGTCCATCATAAAAATTCTGAATCAGCAGTGCTTCACTGAGGTTGTGATAAGGGCAACTCGCGCAGATCTTGTTGTACCTCTCCCAGTATTGGTGCCACTTCTCGTCATCTAGTTGTTGACAAGTAGTGATTCTCTTTCTGACATCAGCACGCTTCGCTTCAGGAAAGTACTTGTTCAAAAATACTGTCTCCAACTCCTTCCAAGATTTTATGGACTCTGGTGGTAGGCTTAAAAACCAGTCTCTTGCTTTTCCTTCTAATGTTAAAGGAAAAGTTCGAAGCTTTACGTCCTCTTCAGGCATCCCAGTGATTGCAGCACACTTGATAAAGAAACTCTGTAGATGCTCATGAGGGTTCTCATGAGATTCTCCTTGAAAAGTCGGCAACATACGGATCACTCCTGGCTTCAAATTATAAGACATATCCATAGTTGGATAGTCAATACAGAGGGGC
>AWWV01012742.1:0-11880 GCA_001974805.1 Corchorus capsularis
TTTCAGAGGGACAATATTTCTTCTGATCCATGCTCTATCCTCTTCCAAGGTTACTAACTCCTTTTGTTTAAAGATGAAGAGTGACAACAATGGATTTTTATTTTATTTATTAGCAGAAATACCTCTTCTCCTCTTAAATGAAATCACTTCTTTTATGAAAACATTTTTTTTTAATTACCCTTTATATAGATAGTCCCCCACACTTATTCTTGACATATCCATAACATGCTTTCTTAATTGTAATTTCAATCAAAATTCAACACAAGTTCTAGAAATAGATAATCATAAAAGCAATGAATAAATAAGATCATATCACAGATTTCAATTATACCTAATTCTAAGAAATCAAACAGCATGCTATAAATCAATCAATGAATAAAGCATTACTAAAAATTCTAAGTATTCATCAATCATAATTAAATCAATAACTCAATATATGCATGAAAAATTCAAAAAGTTTGAAAATTTTCGAAATTTTGTCTTCCAAAAATCAATTTTGTCGAAAAACTTTTTCAAAAATTGGGGAAATAAAGATCAATCCATAAACAATCCAAATTCTATCCTAGGTTCTCATGCAATCAAAAACTAACATATGACTCAATTATTCACCCATATCAAGTAATCACCCCCCCACACTTAAAATTCACATTGTCCTCAATGTAAAAGCAATCAAGAAATTAATTCATGTAAAGGTAGCTTACCAAAAATAAAGAGAAAAAGTTTAAGAAGCATACCTGGATAGCTTAAAAAGAGGGAAGGAGAGGTGCCTTAATATAGTGATAAAGTTTAAAGAGAATAGTTAGAAACATACCTGGAATAGGAGTCCCTTACCTATTAGGAAGAAATAATTTGAAGGTGAAAGCAATCAGGAAATCAAATCCTAGGTAAAATAGGATTTGAAGTACACATGGACTGAAAACACGGATGGCGCGGCACATGGGGCGAGCTGGCCTGGAGATTGCGCGGCATAGCTCGGGGACTGGCCGGTCTCGGCCTGGTGAGGGGTACTGGTGGCCTGGCCTGTCGCGTGCTAGCCTGGCTCTGGCCTGGCGGTGGCACGGCATAGCCTGGTTATGCCCGGGCCATGGCACGGGTTGGTGCGGCATGTACCAAGCCATGACCGGTCATGGTTCCTTGCTTCCAATTTTTTTTTAACACAAAAGAAAAATAATTAGAAATTAAAATTGTTGGGTTGCCTCCCAACAAGCGCTTGTTTAAAGTCATTAGCTCGACTTTCCCTTTCTTTATTCTCAAGTTGGAAGATAAATTGGATCTTCCAATTCAATTTCTTCAATCATCATGGTTGGCATTGGTTCAAAGAAAGGTTTGAGCCTTTGTCCATTGACTTTGAACTGCTTCTGATTTTCTGGATTCTTGATCAGTACAACTCCATTAGGATATGCTTGAACTATTTCAAAAGGTCCATACCATCTTGATCTTAGCTTCCTAGGATGGTAGTTCAATCGACTATTAAAAACTAAAACCTTTTGTCCTTCATGAAACGATCTTCGCAGAATTCCTTTGTCATGGATAGCTTTAGTCTTCTCCTTGTAAATCCTTGAATTCTCGTATGCTTCATTCCTTATTTCTTCAAGCTCTTGTAATTGTAGCATCCTTTGAATTCCAGCTTTGTCAAAGTCAAGATTGCATTGCTTTACAGCCCACCATGCTTTGTGTTCTAACTCCACAGGTAGATTCCATGCCTTTCCAAACACAATTCTGTACGGAGACATACCAAGTGGTGTCTTGTAAGCTGTACGATAGGCCCATAAAGCATCTCCTAGTCGCATACTCCAATCTTTTCTTTGAACATTAATTGTCTTTTCCAAAATCAGCTTCACTTGACGGTTTGAAACTTCAGCTTGACCACTAGTTTGAGGATGATATGTAGTAGATACCTTATGTCGTACTCCATATTTTTCAACTAGTGCTTGCACAATCTTGTTGCAGAAGTGAGTACCTCGATCATTGATTAGATATCTTGGTATCCCAAATCGATGAAGAATATTATTCTTCAAGAATTTGATCACTGTTCTTGCATCATCCTTCTCCGTAGCGATAGCTTCAACCCATTTAGAAACATAGTACACGGCTAGAAGGATGTAATTTTTCTTATCTGATGGAGGAAAAGGACCCATGAAATCAATCCCCCATACATCGAATACTTCAGCAACGAATATAGGTGATTGAATCATTTGGTTCCTTTTTTATATGCTTCCAACCTTCTGGCAGCGTGGACAAGTCTTGCAGAATTCATAAGAATCCTTAAAGATTGTAGGCCAATAAAGTCCGCAGTCCAAAATCTTTCTTGCGGTCTTCTTGTGTCCAAAGTGGCCTCCACATTCATCACTGTGGCAGAACTTTAAAACTGATTGGACCTCATTTTCAGGAATGCATCGTCTCATGACTTGATCAGATCCTTGCCTCCATAAGTACGGATCATCCCAAAGATAATATTTGGCATCACTTATGATCTTTACCTTCTTTCCTTTGCTAAGATCTGGGGGAAGGCGATGAGCAACCAAGTAATTGGCAATGTCAGCATACCAGGGAAGTTGAGATACGATAACAGGTCTTCAAAGGGTAGTGCTTCATTAATTGCAGTCTCATCTTCCTTGCCTTCAATTCTGCTTAGATGATCAGCTACAACGTTTTCTGCTCCCTTCTTATCCTTGATTTCGATATCAAATTCTTGAAATAACAAAAGCCATCGCATAAGCCTAGCTTTTGCTTCTTTCTTTGACATGAGATATCTCAATGCAGCATGATCGGAGTAGATTATCACCTTAGATCCCAAGATGTATGGTCGAAACTTCTCCAACGCAAAGACAACGGCAAGCATCTCTTTTTCTGTGGTGGTGTAATTTTTCTGAGCAGCATATAGAGTTCTTGAAGCATAATAGATAACATGTGGTACCTTGACTACTCTCTGACCTAGAACAGCTCCAATAGCGACGTCACTTGCATCACACATGATCTCGAACGGTAGTTTCCAATCAGGCGGCTTCACAATTGGAGTGGTGGTGAGTGCAGTCTTCAATTTGTCGAATGCTTCTTTGCAATCATCTCCAAACTCGAACTCTACTTCCTTCTGAAGCAATCTACACATAGGTGCTGAGATCTTTGAAAAATCCTTGATAAATCTTCTGTAGAATCCAGCATGGCCTAAGAATGAACGGATATCCTTGACACAAGTTGGGTAAGGCAGGTTCTGGACAACATCAACCTTGGCTTTGTCGACTTGCATCCCTTCTTTGGATACCACATGGCCTAGAACAATGCCTTGTTCTACCATAAAGTGACACTTTTCGGCATTCAATACCAATTTGGTTTCAACACACCTTTTCAAGATGAGTTCTAGATTATTAAGGCATTGATTGAAGTTATCTCCATAGACTGTGAAATCGTCCATGAATACTTCCATCTTATCTCCCACATAATCTTGAAAGATGCTCATCATACACCTTTGAAAAGCTGCAGGTGCATTGCATAAACCAAAAGGCATTCTTGTGTAGGCATACGTACCAAAAGGGCATGTAAAGGTGGTCTTCTCTTGATCTTCAGGTGCTATTGGAATCTGGAAGTATCCTAAATATCCATCCAGAAAACAGTAGTAGGATTTGCAAGCTAATCTCTCCAACATCTGGTCAATGAATGGCAATGGAAAGTGGTCTTTCTTTGTGGCGGCATTCAGCTTTCTGTAGTCGATACATACTCTCCATCCATTCTGCAGTCTTTGAGGAACGAGCTCTCCATCCTTGTTTTCTACGACGGTGAATCCAGACTTCTTTGGAACTACTTGGATAGGACTGACCCATTTACTATCTGATATAGCATAAATGAGACCAGCTCCAAGTAATTTGAGAACTTCTTCTTTGACAACTTCTGCAAGGTTTGGATTTAGTCTTCTTTGTGGTTGTCGAACTGCTACTGCATCATCTTCTAGTCGAATCCTATGCATACATACAGTAGGACTTATCCCTTTTATATCAGCTACAGTCCATCCAATGGCTTCCTTGTACTCCTTCAACACTCGGATTAGTTGTTCTTCTTGTAAATTATTCAATTTACTTGAAATAACAACAGGCAGGGTCTCTTTGTCTCCAAGGAAAACATGCTTCAGGCCTTCAGGAAGTGGTTTCAGCTTGACTTCAGGAGGTTGAATGATAGATGGCATGGGCTTAGGCGTCAGCTCCAATTGAACATAGGAAACTGATGTCTTTTCTTCAACAGCAAGAAATGTCTCCGAATCTCTGATGGTTTCCGCTACATCTTCAGGCGTCAAGACTTCTGCTTCATTGATTTCTTCTTCAACCAGGCTCTTTGTAAGGACCAATTCAAGTTCATCTTCATGGTGAAGTGATTGAACTTGAGCAGAACAAACATCAATTGCATCAATAGCACAGATGGAATGGATCTCAGCAGGAGATTTCATGGCTTCATTTCTGTTGAATTCAATAATTTCACCATCAAATTCCATGCTGAGTTTTCCATCTTGCATGTCAAGTTTTGTTCTGGCTGTGGATAGAAAGGGCCTTCCTAGCAGCAGCGGCATATGAGGGAGATAAAGGTCATCTTCACTCATCTTCAAGACATAGAAATCTGCAGGAAAAACAAAATCTCCTATCTGCACTAAAACATTCTCAACTAATCCCTCAAGTTTAATGTTAGTTCTATCAGCAAATTGCACAATAAGATCAGTTTTAGTCATAGGTTCTATTTTCAATTGTGTATAAATAGAAAAAGGCATAATATTAATTGGAAAACCAAATTCACACATGGCTTTTTCTATCTTATTCGTTCCTATTTTACAAGGAATAGAAAAAGATCCTAAATCTTCACATTTATGATGCAATTTTCTCTGATATGCAGCAGATATATTCTCATTCATGCAAGCAAATTTTTCAGAAAATTTACTCTTAGTGGTGCATAGTTCCTTAAGAAAAGTAGCGTACCTGGGCACTTTTGTGATTTCAGTAAGCAAAGGAATATTTACCTCTAGATTTCGAAGTGAATTGAGTTGATTTCCAAACCTTTGAGGAAACGGTGGTGGCCCATAAATGGTCTCCATCTTTTTCATCCCTTCGAATCTTGAGCAAGGTCGAGAAGCTTTTGGTGATGAAGTGGGTTGATCCTCCTTGCTTTCGGCTGGAATTTCCTCATCTTTTGGCACTTGATTCTTAGATATCGTAACTGGTGGTGGTACTTCAGGGGAAGTAGGTGCTAAAGGTGGTGATATCGCGGGTGGAAGTGGAATACCAGGTAATACCATCTCTTGTGTAGACAACTGTTGGGTTCCTTCAATTGAATTGACTCCATACCTTTGTGTCGAATTCAAGGGTGGTTGTGATAAGGTGAATGGTTGTTGAATTGCTCCTTGATTTGAGATCACACACTGTACCAAGTTAGTCAAAGCTTCTTGTTGATTAGCTAGATTGACAAGTTTTGAATTGAATTCTTTGGCAATCTCCGTTGTGAATGATCTCATAATCTCCATCACCTCATCGCAAGACACCCCTTATTTAGGCTTTGATATCTCATTCGGCATGCTGAACTGGTAGATATTTTCTGTCATGGTGTTGAGTAGTTTCCTTGCTTCTTCTGAAGTGTTGAGTGTAAAACTACCTCCACTTGCTGAATCAATGTATGTTCGATCTTCATAGAGGAGGCCATCATAAAAATTCTGAATCAGCAGTGCTTCACTGAGGTTGTGATAAGGGCAACTCGCGCAGATTTTGTTGTATCTCTCCTAGTATTGGTGCCACTTCTCGTCATCTAGTTGTTGACAAGTAGTGATTCTCTTTCTGACATCAGCACGCTTCGCTTCAGGAAAGTACTTGTTCAAAAATACTGTCTCCAACTCCTTCCAAGATTTTATGGACTCTGGTGGTAGGCTTAAAAACCAGTCTCTTGCTTTTCCTTCTAATGTTAAAGGAAAAGTTCGAAGCTTTACGTCCTCTTCAGGCATCCCAGTGATTGCAGCACACTTGATAAAGAAACTCTGTAGATGCTCATGAGGGTTCTCATGAGATTCTCCTTGAAAAGTCGGCAACATACGGATCACTCCTGGCTTCAAATTATAAGACATATCCATAGTTGGATAGTCAATACAGAGGGGCGGTTTTAGGAAAGGAAGAGGAGGCTAGGGTTTTAGGAGGCACTTTTGTTGAAAAAAAAGAAAACCAGAGGACGGTTTTGAGGGGATGATCGGTCGTCAGCAATCATAAAAATAATCCCAACAATTACTAACTCTAAATAGCTAGGGCAAGTAGGGTCCGATCCCACAGAGAGATAGGTTGTTATTCTTTTTCTTATTAAAAACAAAATAAATAAAGAGAATTTTGGAAGTAGAATTGAATTAAATTTAACAAACAAGTAAAATTAACTAAGAAAGCAATCAAGAAAATTAAAGAAAACAATTAATTAAAAAGCAGTGAATAGATTGAGAAAATAATTAAAGAAAACCCTCCAACATAGAATTAATCTCCCTCTTGACATAAATAACATGGATCATTGATATCTAAAGATTATGAAAACTTTGGATAGCTTGTTGGAATTAAATCCTAAATTACCTTAATTAGATAAGATTTCCCTTCCAGGCTTAAATTATCCCTATCATTCTTTTAGCAATTAATTTCCCTTCCGGGCTTAAGAACCACTAAAGACAAAGCATTAAGAACTAGTAATTTATAAACAAGCACAACAAACAATTTCTTGCCCATTGATTCTTATCTCTCTTGGAAGGAATTTCCATTCTCCTCCAATTGCTACAAACAATTAAATCCGAATTTCCATCCTAGATTTAATCTAGCTAATGTTAACTTAATTTATCAAAATAGAGTCGACTCCAATCAATCAAAACAAGCAACATAGAATTAAAACAGAGATTTAAGAAATACCCTAAACAATTTTCATATAAAAGCACAAAATCTCACCATGATATAAGTCAAGAGATCAATTAAATTCTACATTGGAGAAAAGAAAAGGATTACTCACTCATGAATTGAGTGAGCATCCACAAATAAGAAGAAGAAAACTTATCTATGGATGAAGAAGAAGAAGGGGCGGCGGCTTCTAGGGTTTCTCCTCCAAATCTTCAAGCAATTCTACAATATATTTTTCTAAAGAGAGAATACATCAAAACCTAGACCTAAGGTGGCTATTTATAGGAGAAAAATAACATAAACACACCTATTAGACTTAGGATATAAGTCTAGGACGTTCTAGGGGCTGAATTGGTCTCCAAGTTGGCTTAAAAGTCTTCCTAGGGTCCAAATCCAAGTGAAAGTAGGATCCTGAAATTTCCAGAAATCGAACAGCAACTTCGACATCAGTTTTGGGCTTGAAAACGGCAGAACTGGGCTTTGGACTTCAAAGGAAAGTTGTAGATCTCGAAGTTAGCTTTCCAACGGCTACTCATGGGACTAAAACGGACATCTGAGAAGAAAGTTATGGTCTTTCTACCGAGACTGCGCCAATTCCTAGTCCAAATAGGACTAGTTACGGGAAATTACGGGATTTGGATAATTCCTTGGATATAGGCACCACCAATTAGGATTTTAACTCCAATTATGGATTGTATGGGATGAGTATAATCCCATATAAATTATCCAAAAATTCTTAACTTTCGGGCTTGTTCTGGGCTTGGCTCCAATCCTTTGCAATTTAAGCTCCAATCTTCAATTCTTGCTCCTTGAAATAATTCTTCAATGATCTTCAAATCTTCAAATTATCTTCAAGAAATCTTCAAACACGAACTTCGAATCTCCAAATCTATACTCAAAATTACTTTACTCATATCTGTGTAAAAAGTCAACAAAATAGCTCCAAAAGTAGTGAAAATTAACAAATTTCCAATTTCACATCTCTTAAAGACTCAAAACACAAATATCATCAAAATAAGGCAAATTAGAGCATAAATAGACCCCAAAACATAGTAAAATAGCCATAAAAATAGGGTTGTTTTTGGCTCGATCAGGGGAGGAAGCTAGGATCCTGAGAAAAAAGAAATAGAGGTAGTAAGGGTTTAAAAAAGGAAGAGATAGACAATAAAAAGGGGGAAGTCAGAGGTTTTAGTGGAGGCTTTTAGAGGTTTTCATAAGGAGAAAAAGGCAAAGGGGTTTGTGGGGTTTGGCAATAGGAATTGCAGAGGATGCAAAGAAAAGCTTGAGGGTTCATGGGTGATAGGTTTTCTAGAAAAGAAAAAGGGATTTAAATTAGTAAAAGCGAGTATCTTTCGGAGTTCCCTTCGAGTCTTTTTGCTTGAGTCTTCTCTAGTCTCGGTTCCTTCCCTTTCCAGGGAGGTTTGTGGCGGGTAGGTTAATTTCTTGGGGTCTTTAAAGCTTTCTCACTCTAAAACCTAGGGTTCGGAAATTAGGACTTTGAAACAGAGGGGTCTTTCAGAGAAATTGAAGAGTGGGTTAGGAAGAGAAAAGTAAAAGGGAGATGGTGATGGGTAGTTTGAAGGATTTCGCTAGTTGAATCTTGTCGTAGTGGAAAGTTGGAATTCGTATAGCTGCTTTTTAAGAGAAGAAGTAAAAGAAGTAATTGGTCAATCAGTAAAAGTAAAAGGATAAATTAAAAAAAAAGAAGTAATCAGTAGAAAGAAATAAAAGAGGAAGTGATCAGTAGAATGGAGTGAAAGTAAAAGAAGTAATCAGTAAAATGGAGTGAAAGTAAAAGAAGTAATCAGTAAAATGGTAATTAAGAGTAAAAGTAAAAGAAGTAATCAGTAAATCGGTAAAGAGTAAAAATGGTAAAAAGTAAAGAGTAATCAGTAAAGAGTAAAATGGTAAAATGGTAATTAAATTCAAATAGTAAAATGACAAATGGCGATTAAATTCAAAGAGTGAAAATAGTAATTAAATTCAAGAGAGTAAAATAGTAATCAGTAAAGAGTAAAGAGTAAAAAAGTAAAGAGTAAAGAGTAATCAGTAAAAAGTAAAAATGGCAAAGAGTAGTAAATAGTAATCAGGTAAAAGTAGTCAGTAAAGAGTAATCAGTAAAGGGAGAATGGTAAGGAGTAAAGGGTAATCAGTAATAGCAAAATGGTAATTAGTAAAGAGTAAAATAGTAATCAGTAAAAAGTAAGAAGGTAATCAGTAAAGAGTAAAGTAGTAATCAGTAAAAGGTAATCAGTAAGAGTAAAACAGTAATCAGTAATAGCAAAGTCGTAATTAGTAAGAGTAAAATAGTAATCAGTAAAGAGTAAAAGGTGATCAGTAATTCAAAGAGTAAAATGGTAGTCAGTATAAGAAAAAAGAAGAGTAAAAAGTGGTAATCAATAAAAGAGAGTAGCAACAAAGTAAGAAAAGAGTAAAAATGATAAAAGTAGCAAAAGTAAAAATGGTAATCAGTAAGAAGAGGATAATTAGTAAAAAATGGTAGTTAATAAAAAGGAGAGAAGAGTATGTTAGTTAGTAAGTTAGTTAGTATAAAAGAGTCAAATGGCATGAATACAGTTAAAGATATAAAACAACCAAATATGGAAATCCACAGTTAAGTCTAGATTAGTCAGTGCCGTCTTTTGACGGGCGTCGTGGGGGTGCTAATCCTTCCCCACGCGTACCCGACACCCGAACCTTAAACTCTAGTTAGAAAACTGTTTATTAGGTTTAGTGTTACCTTCGCCAAGCTTAGGTTAACATTACGCTTAATAATCTGATAGGTGGCTAATCACACCTATGTTAAAAAAGATTAGTGGCGACTCCCATAGTACGTAGTTTTTTAAGTCGTTCAGTGGTAGGGTTCGGACCACCCCGGACTCGGACGTTGCGACAGCTTGGCGACTCCACTGGGGACTGGTTAGAGAGTCGAACTGAATACTGGTTTAGTATTAACTAGGGTTTGCATAATTGGTTGTTTGTTTATTCTTGTTTAATTTTTCATGCCTATGTTTTTATCTTACGCATATGTGCCATGCGCATTCATTAATAAAGATGCATTCTTACATGTATATGTCTTGCTTAACTTTACATTTGTTGCATTTCTCTTGGGGTAGTTTAGTAATTTGGGTTGAGTCTGTTCGGTAAAGGTTTGTATGTTCCTTCACACGTGCACTAATAAACTTGCATTTGCATTGCATGAGCTTACACCGGAGCTTACACCGGAGCTCTAACCCATTTAGGAGGAGGCAAAGTAGCTAGCCCTCGTGTGACGATAGTCACCGTGCGGGTTTCTAGGGAACACCTCCACTCAGACTGAGTCCTTTCCAATGAACCTATAGTGGGTAAGGATTGGAGGCCTTACTAGCCTAGAGTGGGCGTCAGTGAGGACAGTTTGGGAACCTTTAGATCCCGTGTGAAGCCTCACCCAGCATGTAGATCCTTGAGAGGTATCCAGCCTAGGTAGAGCCAATCCCGTGAGGATGAACCTAAGTACACATAAGGAACACTTCTTACCCTTACCTTGTGTTTTTCAAAAATGAAACGTAGAGAGAATAAACTCTTTTACTCTCAGTAGATGGACCAACCTGCCCCAAAGGACTCACAGTCTGATTATTTTCAAGGAAAATATTTTGATCAATGATAGAAGGGGCATGATTTCTTTTTCATTTCCAAGTTTTTGTTTATATTTATGTTCATGTTACTAACCACTCTTTTGTTCTTTGTTGTTTTCTCTTTGCAGATTCATTTGTATAACCCTTTTGTTTTGCAGGTTGCGTTGTACATCTACAAGCATTTCATATCTTCATAAGCATGTTCATACATTTGTTCAACAATACATTATGCCATGTCATGCATCAATTACATGCATACAAGACTTGCGTTTCGCATTTCCACGCGCATTTTCCAGCACGCATTTTCTATTCCTTTGTATATGTTCATGCATCGATCATGCATTAGCCATTCATTAGTATATGTGCTCATGCATCCATCATGCTATCACTTGTATATATGTTCATAGACACATTTCATACATGCATATAGACAGTTCATCACTTGTGCATATTACTTGTTTTCTACTTGTCTTGTTGGAACCTAACATTATCAAGGGAGAGCATTTTGAAAACATTGAGTTAGCATTGAGGCTTAATCAGCGAGCGGGATCGATGAAACTTTCTTCTCCGATACTTTGAAAGAAGTCAGGGCGTGCCAGTGAAGTCGCTCTCGCTCAAACAAGTGGCCCTTCAGTATAGAACTCTGGGATCTCATGGAAAAAAATTGACAGTCCAAATCAGTAACAATGGGGAACGGAAGCTTGCCATAAGAAGGGAATTTCTAAGACCGTTGAACTCTTTTCATACATGCATAACATCTGCATAGCTTTTTGTTATTTATATTTATAATTGTTAAATTGGTTGCACTTTTGACTACGAATGTTTGCTGAATTGGGTGATCCCCACTAAGGAACAGTTCCCAAAGCGGTCTATAATTTTCACTTGGGCAATTAGCAAAGGAATATGCGATTAATAAAAGGTTTGAAAGAGCAAAACAAGATTTTTGAATAAACAATTGTGTTTTGAACAAAAAAGATAGGATAAGATCAAAACTGGAACATTTTCTTAATAGATGATAACATGATTACTCGATTTGTGTCAACACTGCTCAGAATCCCAAATTTCATTGTTCCTAAAAGAGCCCAATCTTTTTCTTGAAAACCAACTAGAATTTAATACATATTGAGATCCTTCTATTCTTTGGGGCAAATTGCTCAAAAGGGACAAGTTCAAATCATTTTCAGTCCTTTGAATACAAATTGTTTCAAAAATCAAATAAGCTCACCAAAAGTGCACCTTTCAAATCACATCACTTGTCAAAGCACTTTTACCCTTCTGGTGATTAGCAGCTGGGGCAATAGTCAGTATGCTCATCAATAAAGAGGTCATTCAATAGAATGGAGGCAGAAGACATCAATCATCAAATTCCCATCAAAGAAAAA
>AWWV01012744.1:0-24243 GCA_001974805.1 Corchorus capsularis
AATTAAATAAACTTTACAATTAAATTTGGTATATAGAAATTAAATTGATCTTGGAAATTAAGTTAGAATTAGTAATTAACTTATATTTCCATAATTAAATAGAAACACATTAGGTTCAGTCACTTAAACTTCATTTGCATTCATATTTATGTTGATAAATTGTTACAAATTGCTATGCCATGAGACTTAAATAAAATTGATTCTGATGATGGAATAATCAGTCAGAATGTAGACAGTGTTGTTCATTTTAATCCGAATTTCCTAGGCTTGAGGTATTTATTTGGGGGTCTTACCAATCAAGTGGAAGGTGCCCAAATGATACCTCTTGTATAACCACTTGGTAAAACATTTGCTAAACCGGAATTCATGCATCATATGCATCCATACCTCAAGAAATAATTAATATTTAAGCTAAAAAAAATGATGAAGCAAAAAGTAAAAAATAAAAGGAATAATGAAGTAATCAGTAATTAAGAGTCAAAGTGAAAAGATAAAAAAAATAGTAATCAGTCAATTGGTGATTAAGAGGAAGTAAAAGGATTAATTAGTAAATTGATAACTAAGAGAGGAAGTAAAAGTAGTAATCAGTAAGTAAGGGTCAAAGTAAAAGGGCAAGTCAGTAATTAAGAGTCAAGGTAGAAGGATTAATCAGTAAATTGATAATTAAGAGAAGAAGTAAAGGAAGTAATTGGTCAATCAGTAAAAGTAAAAGGATAAATTAAAAAAAAAAGAAGAAGTAATCAGTAGAAAGAAATAAAAGAGGAAGTGATCAGTAGAATGGAGTGAAAGTAAAAGAAGTAATCAGTAAAGAGTAAAATGGTAAAATGGTAATTAAATTCAAAAAGTAAAATGACAAATGGCGATTAAATTCAAAGAGTGAAAATAGTAATTAAATTCAAGAGAGTAAAATAGTAATCAGTAAAGAGAAAAGAGTAAAAAGTAATCAGTGAAGAGTAAAAAAGTAATCAGTAAAGAGTAATCAGTAAAAAGTAAAAATGGCAAATAGTAGTAAAAAGTAATCAGGTAAAAGTAATCGGTAAAGAGTAATCAGTAAAGGGAGAATGGTAAAGAGTAAAGGGTAATCAGTAAGAGCAAAATGGTAATTAGTAAAGAGTAAAATAGTAATCAGTAAAAAGTAAGAAGGTAATCAGTAAAGAGTAAAGTAGTAATCAGTAAAAGGTAATCAGTAAGAGTAAAACCGTAATCAGTAAGAGCAAAGTGGTAATTAGTAAGAGTAAAATAGTAATCAGTAAAGAGTAAAAGGTGATCAGTAATTCAAAGAGTAAAATGGTAGTCAGTATAAGAAAAAAGAAGAGTAAAAAGTGGTAATCAATAAAAGAGAGTAAGAAAAGAGTAAATAGTAAAAAGAGTAAGAAAAGAGTAAAAATGATAAAAGTAGCAAAAGTAAAAATGGTAATCAGTAAGAAGAGGATAATTAGTAAAAAATGGTAGTTAATAAAAAGGAGAGAAGAGTATGTTAGTTAGTAATTTAGTTAGTATAAAAGAGTCAAATGGCATGAATACAGTTAAAGATAGAAAACAACGAAATATGGAAATCCACAGTTAAGTATAGATTAGTCAGTGTCGTCTTTTGACGGGCGTCGTGGGGGTGCTAATCCTTCCCCACGCGTACCCAACTCCCGAACCTTAGACTCTGGTTAGAAGACCGTTTATTAGGTTTAGTGTTACCTTCGCCAAGCTTAGGTTAACATTAGGCTTAATAATCTGATAGGTGGCTAATCACACCTAGGTTAAAAAAGATTAGTGGTGACTCTCATAGTACGTAGTTTTTTAAGTCGTTCAGTGGTAGGGTTCGGACCACCCCGGACTCGGACGTTGTGACACGCTGGTGACTTTAATACACTCTCAAGTAGTGCCTTTAACGCGTTTCAGTGAACTCCAATTTCGATAAAGTTCAATTCACCCCCTTCTAGCACATCTAAGTGGACCAACAGTTTAGAGAAATAGAAAATGCAAGCTCATTTAAAGAGGTTCGGGTCCTCCATGACCTACGTCCTCTACCTTGGCTATTCACACCAAGGATTTCAACAAATTCACTAACCGGTGAAGTTAAAGGCCTTCACCAAGCCATCACAACCGAGCCATCCAAGCTCTTACAATTAATGAAGTTATATGGGCCTTTATCACGCCTTTCCAATGAAGTTAAACAGGTCTTCATCACGCCTTTACAAGTTGAGCAAATCCCAAGCTCCATACCCAAGCTTCCTAACTTGGTGAGTGTCTTCCCAACAATCTCCTACCCAACTCAATACAAAGGGAAGATGTGTACAATGATCCTAAAACTGATCCCATTACACAATTTAAGCTCTAAGAGGTTTACATAAAAATATAGACTATAAACACACTAAACCTCAAGCCAAAAACAAAGTAAAAATAATAAGAGTGAAAAATTCTTGGTTTAAAGGCCATTTCGAGAGTTTGGCTAATTTCTACCCTGTATGTATTGTGTCTCCATACTTTTCCATCATTTGAACTTGTTTATATATGATGAAATAAAAAACTAGTCGTTTCTAGTTGTTACAGTGTGACTGAAGTGAATCTGGCCGTTATTTTATCGTTTTCCCATGCCAGGCTGTTGACAGCTTTAGTGCGTTCGTACAACCCATTAGTATCACTAATGTTTTGCTCCCGTTAGTCCCACTAATGTTCAAACAAATTTCTGGTAGAAATTTGTGTTGAATCTCTTCGTGCTGAGTGCTTTAGAACTAAGTCTTCTTATTGTATTTCCATATTAACGACCATGACTTCTTCCATTGCTGTGATCATTGTCATGCTAGAATCTTCTTTAAAGACTTTAACTCAGGCTTCTTCTTCACCAAATGTGTTGATGATCCCACTGACATGATCCAGACTCTTTTCATTCCATGTTTCACACTTTGTTGCCAATGTACTGAAGATTTTAATTATGCTTCCATTAACCAATCTTCATCTTCATAGTTGTACCGTTAGTCTCATCTACATAGGCAACCACGATTGGACCTTTTAGCTTCCACATTATGTTCTTACTAAGCTTCACATGCATCATTCTATGCTTCAAACTTTTTTAAGAGATCAATCTATTCTTCTACCATGAAGCTTCCAACTTAAATCCTTTAAGACCTTGATGAGAAAGCTAGTAATCCACAAGGCATCCAATCTAGTTACTTCTTTCTTTGCTTGATTTTCTTTCTATCCCACTTCAATTCTCTCATTGATCTTCTTCATGCTCCCTTAATAAATTCATCACGACGTCTTCTCTTATGAAGCTTCAAGTCTTAATCTTTAAGTCCTTCAATGAGATTCTTAATATCTTCAAGCAAGGCATCTAGATAGGTTGTTAGTGCAGTCAATGATATGCTAACATTGTACCTAGAGTGATGGTATATAGACTCGAGTTAGTGGGAGTTACCACACAATCGAGGCTAAATCACACGTATGATTATATATTCATGTGAATTTTAAGTTTACCCATATAATATTTTAAATGATATTTTAAGTTTTGTATTTATTGAGGTAGAAGTTCAACATAAAGTTTCGTACCAAATAAAATTTTCTTTTGTTCAATTAAGGACCTTAATAATTAAGATACGATTTAAACATGAAATTTAGCCCCAAATAAATTTTTTATTTATTTTATGGGTAGTTATGAACTTCTAAACACTGATTATGGTAAAGTTTTAGAATGAATATATGACTATGCGTGTGATTTAGCCTCGATTGCATGGTAACTCCCACAGACTCGAGTTTATAGGACCATCACTCTTGTACCTGCACAATTTGGAGTTTTGTTAGACTTAAAGGAAGTGAATATTTTGTTATCATCAAAAACACATGGGGTTAAGAAGTTGTGATCACGTCGTCAGTAATCACAAAAATAAAAACCTAACAAACACTCTCTAACAAGTAGATATGGCAAGTCAGGGTCGATCCCACAGAGAAGACTCAGTCTAAATCAACTGTTTCAAAACAACTAAGAAAGCAAACAGATTAAAAGCAACAAATTATAGAGAAATCAATTAAGTTTCTCACTAAAGCAATTAACTAGAAAACAATAAGATAAAGGCAACACTTCCCCGTACTTATCCCCACTTAACTATAAATTAATTATAATACACCATGGATCATAGATCAAAACATATCAATTTGTAAGCACCATAAACATGTCTTTGGCAAGGAATCAGAATACAAGTTATTCTCCTTCATCCTAATCTATAATCAATTATAAATTAGATTAGTACTAGTTATTCCTAATCAAACATCTTTTATCAATTAGATACTAGTTATTCACCAATTAAAGCAATCAATAAAGCATTAAGAACAATAGATATACCAAACATAAGTTAATGATTACTAGTTATTCATCACAACTTAAGATCAATCTTAACCCAATTTAAAAATTCAATTACTAGTTATTCATTGAATATATTAAACCTTGCTACTATCAATTATATTCAATTACTAGCTATTCACCAAATCTAATCTAGCAGAGATTCAATTGATTAACTCCTTAGGCGTGCACTCCTAATTAATTGATCAAGAAAACCTAGACAATCAAATCAGGGTTAGTCATGAAAACTTGTTTATCAAAAGGATCAATTCATCAAATCAAATCCGCCAATCATACACACATCAACTATGTCGACAAATGCATAATGAATTATCATCAATTCATCAATCAATTGATATAGAATTAAAGCACAAGATCTCACCATAGCTGTAAAATAATTAATTCATAACTCAAGGGTTCAAAGGGAAAAAGTATTTAAGAGAACTACTCACTCATGATTGAAGCAATCATGAGAGACATACTTGAGTAAATCGACAAGGATAAGAACCCTAGAGATGTCGACTTCACCAAGGAAAATCTCCAAGTCGACTTCTCTCAATTCTTGTGTTGTGTAGTTATGACAAATCCTAAGATAATCCTCCATATTTATAGGCAAACCTATGACACAGCCTACCCTTATGACAATCAATACCAACCCTTAGATGAGGCGGCATAAAGGGCAAGATAGACATCTAATTTCTAGTCCTAATACAACTATGAATTACATCAACTTTGTCTCCAAGTAATGAGCTTTGATTGGTTGAAGTAGATCTTCATTAATTAGCATCTTCAATAGCCAATTAGAGTGTTCCACATCATCAATTTAGAGCTGCAATTACCGTCCATGCATTGTCCAAGTCGGCAAAACAATTCCAGAGCAAAGTAGGATAATCGACCAAATCTGTCCAGAAACTTCAGAGGCAAGATCGACATTCTTCCCATCAAAATCAGCTCTCAAGGTCAAAAGAAAAGTTGTAGAGCTTGAAGTCAGTTTTCCAACAGCATATAATATGAATTTTTCTGAGCTCTGGATCAAAAGATATGATTTTTCGACCGAGACTGCACTTGAAAATCCTCCTTTGACTAGGATTTGGAATTTATCCAATCATCAATTATTTACTACATCATAATTGCTGATTGAGCTTGAAACTCTTAATTGGACATTAAAATATGCGAATTTGGCCTAGAGAAATCAAATTTGGATCTTCAATGATTCAAGCTTCAATTAAGCTTAATAAGCTCCAATGGGATCTCGGGCTAAAATTGGCCAAAATCAGTAATTTCTCCAAATTGATCCAAAATTGCTCCAGATCTTCATAATCTTAAATAATGGCTCTAAATAGTCCTGAAAACACAAATATGAGAAATATGAGGGCAAATAGACACTTATGATTACCAAAACAAGGCAAAATCATATAGAAAATAAGCACTAATTTAGGTCTTATCATATTTCCCCCACACTTCAACTTTTGTTAGTCCCTAACAAAAATTAGTGTGTAACTCATAATTGGAAAAAAGATAGAAATATAGACTCTGACTCAAAACAGAAAATATTCCACTTTCGTAGGTGTACGGTGGCATTTAGCACATGACACAAGCCTTTTCAACCTAGATACGTCTACCTAGGAGGTGTGAAGTCACGTGAGGGTTTAGTTAACTAGAACGATACCCACAAACATTTAAAACCAGATAGAAAAGAGAGAATTCTTCTTTTAAGACATATCATAGCATAGAACAAACAAGTCAAAAATCAATATGTTCAATTTCCATAATCAAGCAATTAGCTAGAAATAGCCTTTCAAAGAAATCAAATCTCAATCAATTCTATGCAAAATCATCATTCAATTTCAAAAGCAAAGCAATAATAAGTCTTCCATTCAACTTCATTATAGTCAAAAGAAACTACTTAGACAATAGATACTAACACATCCATCCAATAGATACTAACACACATGTAAAAAATGAAAGAATGGGTAAAAGATAGAAATTTAGACTCAAAGAGTAGTGTTTGGGTGTATAAGGTTTTAATAACCCAAATCTTGGCTCAAATCAAACTTTTTATTCATTCAATCGGCTTCAATTTTACTTCCAAGGAATTGTTCTTTATTCATTTTTTTTTCAACTCTTGACATTGCAAGAATTTCAATATTTTTCTCTTTTTTTTTTCAAAGGAGTAGCTAATTTTGAATGCTTTTTCTCCCTTAGAACAACTTTTTTATTCCTTGATATCTAAGCCTTAAAACCGTGGGAACAATTCCCCCACACTTATTTTTCATTTATCAAGCCAAGAAAAAGATTTTCAATTTAGAAAAGATGGCTAAGAACAAGGGAAAAATAGGGTGCAAAAGATAGGTATTTAAGAACAAGGGAATCGGTTTCCAAAGGGTGTAAGATCAAAGAATCATGTGTGCAAAAATATCAAGTATGAACCAAACAATCAATGGATGAATCATGCAAGCAATCTAGAGTAAATAAATATCAATCAACTTTCAATTTTCAAATGAAAACATTACATTCTCACAAGCAATTAAAAAGAATAATATCACAAGCATAGCAAAGCTTGAAAAATAATCTCAAATCAAGAACTAAATCATGCTAAAGACTTAATTTTTGGAATCAAATCAATGATTTAAGACATATGCATAACAAGATATGTACTTATTCTATTTATTCATTCTCTTCTATCAAAAACAAAAACATTTTTTTTTAGATTTTCTAGATCACTCCCCCCCCCCTCCCCCACACTTTAATGACACATTGTCCTCAATGTGTAAGCTAGTTGAGATTTTTGACTCAAAAGTATCGATGAGGTTTTGGACAAAAAATTAAATTTTGAAGACATGACTAGCAAAAACATTGAATAAATGGGGTACTTAAGTGGGTGGATTATTAACAAACAAACTAACATTAATAAATAATTGCAATTCAATCAATCAATAGCAAGATATGGCAATTCAAATCAACAATTGAAAGATAGAATAAACAAAAATTTATTAATCACTCTTGAAAGAAAAATTACAATTAGACTAATAGGCAAGAAAATTGAACATGCAAACAAGGAAAATTATCTAAGATGCAATCCTAATATGCAAACAAGAAAAATAAACATTCAATCTAAATTAACTTTCTAGGATAGAAGCCATTCAATTCCTCCTTTGCTCTTTAGTGGAATCGGAAATCATGTTGAGAACCAACTTATGAAACTCTTGATTTTGAACTTGAATTGTTTCCAATGCCGCCCCAATCTTCTTCAAATAAATCTCAAGTCCCCAAAGTTTGACATCCAACTCCATCTCATCGGCAATATCCTTTGAAGTAGAGGTGATATCAACTTTGTTAACTTCCACAACCTTAACTTGATCTTCCAAATTCTTAGTCACTTCCATGTGTTGCGGCTCTTGATCCTTAGAACAACTTCCTCTTTCAATATTGAACCAATTTTCAAAAGAATCTTGTTTCATACCTAGGTTGAACATGGTGAAATTTCCTAAGAAATTCTTCTTATATGAGCTAGTAACTTCTCCTTCAATATGCAAGATAGATTTCTTTCTCAAAATTCCACTAATGATAAGTGGGTAGCCCAAACATTGATGAGGATCACTAGAAGTAGCAAAATCCCACATCTTACTCAAGATGAGTCTAGCCATGGGAATCGGCTTAGTCTTCTCTTGTCCATAACACATAGCATCGGCAACATACAAGTCTTCAATTGAAGCCTTATGTTGAGATTTAAGGACCTAGGGAGTATGTTGTGGTGTATCAAGTACATCACTACCCTATCTCTTGGCTTCATTCTCTCCAAATTAACATCACCTTTGTGACAATCATTTGGAATTTCAAAGTTTTCCAAGGCAACATCCTTAGACCAAAAGATATCAAACAAGTTTCTCTTCTCTCCTCCAAAATCATCGAATTTGAAAAAGAGTATGATCAGACCAAAATTATGCATCTTTTTATGGTCATTTTCCTATGCTTTTTGGGTATTTTATGCTTTGATTATGCCTTATATTTGGTATATTTGTGTTTATAGGTGCTAAAGTGAAGAAAAGTGCAAAATCACCAATTTTGTACCTTTTTGGAGCCTTTTTGGATGATTATTTACACAAATATTTTCCAAGGACAATTTGGATGAAGAATGGAGCCAATATGTTCGTGATTGAAGAGCTTGAAGAGTCAATTTTATAATCATAAGATTGATTTTCAAGAGTTTGAAGCAAAGGAGCAAAGTTGAATTTCAAGGCAAGAAGACATGTCAAGGGGCACGAGGCAAACCACATGGGGCGCCAAGCATGCCGCATGGGCGCCCAGCGCCAGTCGGGCATGCCACCCAGCCAACACATGGGCGCTGGCGACATGGGGCCTGAGGCCAACGCCCTGGGCGCATAAGCCATTGACATGGGCGGCCAGGGGGAGTCGGGGCCGGCCATGCGCACACGCCAGACAGCCATCATGCGTCACTTCTCCTTGAAGCTTCTCCAATTGTTTCCAGATTTGGCGACCCTTCTGTATTTTGGCCGTAACTTTTGATCTAGAGCTCCGATTGAGGCAAATGAGTAGCCGTTGGAAACCTAACTCCGAGATCTACAACTTTTGTGTTTTGGTCGAAGCCCAATTTTTCCGTTTTTGTGGACGAGAATGCCCCTGAAGTCATCGGATAGAAACTGTTCTAGGCCTGCCTTACGGGTTTGATCAATTTGAACCCAATTTCTCTCTTTGGGTTAGCTTGAAGACTTGAACTTAAGCCCAGCATTTCCTTAGGGTTTGTTTAGCTCTAAATTAACCCTAAGCCACCCTCTATAAATACCCTCTTAAGTCTAAAACCCTAGCCACCTATGATAACCTATCAAGAAATCTAGAGAACAACTCTTGACCTAATTCTCTTAGGAGTGTGTCGATAGGGAGAAGGGAGGCTGCCGCCTGCCTCAACCATTGTAAGTCTCTCATGGATTGCAAGCAATCCATGAGTAGCTAAACTTTTATACTTCTTTTCCTTAGGTGTTTTTGATCAATGAATCTTTGGTGAGACTTTTGTTCTTAATAGTTTGATTTTTTGTTTGAATATGTTTCTTATCCCTATGCTTCATCTTATGTGTTCATATTTTGATTGATTTGGTGCACAACATATCTTGAGATTTATGAATGCTATAGTTAGATTCAAGTAGCTTGAGTCAAGCTGAAGTTGGTCCAAGTAACAATTGTAATTCTAGGAGTCCTAGGGTCAATCGGATATCAAATCTTGTTGAAATCTTAAGGCCGAGATGGAAATTGACTTACGCAAGTTTGGTATTGATTTATCATGCATGTGGAATAATAAAATCTAATGCTTGTTATAGGAAGGGGTGGTACCTGGATCATAACATAAGAGGTTAATTTCGTTAGTAACAAGTTAATCTGTTTAGCATGTTGGAATGAGCATCACGTCTGATTCCTATACCAATTATTCAAATGGAGTTGTTTAAGATATTAGGAGGATTACTTTGTTCCAATGACAATTGATGTCTACGTCTTAGGCTATATATCGATTTGAGATGATTTATGATTCTTAATTGATTGCAATTTAAGTCAAATTAATGTTTAGTGTCTATGATACATGATTCAATTGATCAAATTACTTACCTAAAGAAGAAGAAGTATGCTTTTATCCCTTGATTTTCTCTTTAATTATTTTCTAGTTATTTAACTTAGATTTATTTAAATTGTTTTCTAGTTTAATTTGATAATTCAAAAATCCATAAAAAATCCCTTTTTGGTGAGGTTTTCTTTTGTAAGATTTATCTTTGATTTGCTCATATCTTCTCTGTAGATTCGACCCCTACTTGCCCTAGCTATTTGTTATTGGTTTGTGGGGATTTATCTTGTGATTTGTTCAACGACCGATCACAATTTTGGCGCCGTTGCCGGGGAAGGTTTAAGTAATCAAAGGCAAATTATTACTTAAGAATTTCTTACCTTTATCCTTTATATTTTTCGTTATTTTTCTTTTCAATTTTTAGTTTAGTTAATTTTTCCTTACTTTTTATTTTTTTCCAAGTTACTTGTTATTGTTGGATTTTTTGTTCAAGTTCTTTCTAGGTGTTGTATGCCAAATACAAGTAGTGGTACCAAGGACTTAGTATTCAATTCTGAGCCTGAACGTACACTCTTTGCACTAAGGAAGGAGAATTTGCCTAGAGAGCAAGGGGAAGATTTGTCAACACCAAATTCTCAAGCTAGCTTTCCA
This sequence comes from Corchorus capsularis, assembly GCA_001974805.1. Taxonomy (NCBI): domain Eukaryota; kingdom Viridiplantae; phylum Streptophyta; class Magnoliopsida; order Malvales; family Malvaceae; genus Corchorus; species Corchorus capsularis. Next base: position 10,548 of record AWWV01012744.1, read on the forward strand.
CGTTCCACCACTTCTTCTTCAACTTTGGAACCACAACCCCCAAGAGAAAACTGTCGCAACGTCCGGGTCCGAGGGGTCCGAACCCTACCGTTTAACGACTTAAAAGAAAAACTAGATACAGAGTCGCCACTTATCTTTTTTAACCTAGGTGTGATTAGCCACCTATCAGATTATTAAGTCTAATGTTAACCTAAGCTTGGTGAAGGTAACACTAAACCTTATAAACGGTCTTCTAACCAGAGTCCTAAAGGTTCGGGAGTCGGGTATGCGTGGGGAAGGATTAGCACCCCCACGACGCCCGTCAAAAGACGGCACTGACTAGTCTAGACTTAACTATGGGTTTCTATCATTGGTTGTTTCTATCTTTTAAAATATTTTCATGCCATTGAACTCTTTTATTAATCTTTAAAATTAAGCAAATAAACAAGAAAAAATGGGTTTTGGATTTTGAAATAGGAATGTTGGGGACTTCCCCGTTTATTATTTGTTCTCTTTTTAGGCTCGTCATGATGAAGATTTTCTTTAAAACTTACCGTTAAAACGACTCTATTTGAAAATTGATGTTTGAATGTTTTGAAAAGACTTAAATTGAACACTTTGGAAACTTGATGGGAACTTTCCCAATTTGAAAAGACCTAAATTGAATACTTTGAAAACTTGGAATGAAATTCTTTTTTGATTTTTGAATTTTGATTTTTTTGGATTTTTGAAAACCTTTTTATTTAATTTTGAATGACTCAATTTTTTTCTTTTTGATTTTTTATCTTGGAAAACTAAAAGAGAACAATTTTCAAGCACAAACTTTTTTTTAATTTTGAAGAAAATGGTTTTATTCTGTTTCATTTTCAATTTTCCTTTTTCCTTTTTTTTTGGATTTTCCTTAATAATTAATTGAAAATTACTAAATCTAACCCTAAATACATGAATGCACATGATGCTTGATTTCCGGTTAAAATGCAAATTATACCGAGTAATTATACGAGGAATACCGTCTGGGGACCCGCCACTCATACTGGCTAAAATCCCCATCCGGATATTTCAAGTCTTGGAAAGATAAATTAAGACCGACAAAGATTGTCTAAGCCCCAATTAATCATTCCATTAACGGATCCATTTTAATTATTCCAAATGATGATAGTAAATGCAAATGATACATGAAATTTCGATTTTGGTTGATTTACCAGATGATTATACGAGAGAGATCGTTTGGGCACCTTCCACTTGATTGGTAAGACCCCCAAATAAATGCCTCAAGCCTAGGAAATTCGGATTAAAATGGATAATATTGTCAACACTTTAACCGATTATTCCATCATCGGAGTCCATTTATTTTTCTCAAATGAGCATGGCATAATCAATAAGGAAACATAAATGTTAAAGATAAATATGGATGCACATGAAATTTGCTTAATTTCTAAATTCAAATTTATTTAATTTAAGAACCTATATTGATTGAATTTTAAACATAGAATCCTAAGTCCAAACTTTATCATAACACTAAAACCCAAGTCAATGTCAAAGATTAAACCCCAAATAGAAAATATGAAGACCTAAGGCCCAATAGAACTCCTAAAGCCCAAGTAAACATTAAAGCCCAAACAATTTGAATCCCTCATGAAAGATGAAGCCCAAATATAAATAATATGTCCGATCCCAATTTCTAATTTGATGGACTAGTAATTACTATAGGCAACTTTTTATCTCCTAACAATCTCTCATCATGAAGTCAACATTTTTTAGTGTGCCAAAAAAAAAATTAACGTACTTTGTTTCCAAGCCAATCGCTATTGTTCCGTTCCTAAATTAAGGGTCAAGATTTACCTCTAATTCACCTATTTTCAAAAAAAAAAAAAAACTCATTATTCGGTTTCTAGAAACCGAGTTTCCATTTTTAACTAGTTTCTATAAGCTACTTACCTCTAAAATACTTTTATTTAATCTTTAACTTCCTACAAGTTATCCTTTACTTCCGAAATTCAACCATCTATCAAAGGCAACTTTTTCTTTCTTAAGTAATTAATAGAGGATAAATTTTGAATACTCAAAAAACTAATCCGCCAATAAAAAAACTAATCAACCCAAAATTAATTCCTAGTTCCTAGTCTAAATATCATAAATGTTAATTACTAAATTGATAAATTAATCCTCAATTTCAGATAACAGGGGGAAAATGGAATCAATTCGAAAAACAGTGTCCTAAATCTGCTGCAATTGTAACGAACTCAGGGACTAAGTAGTATAACTAAACAAATCAATATACTTAATTGCATAACAAATGGGACCTGATTGAACGGCTAAATAAAAGAACACTTAAAGGTAGGATATGTCACAAAACTTATGCATAGTATAAATACTAAAATATAAGACAGAGATATTAAAACCCAAAAACAACTTTCTCTCACCTTCTCTCTCTACCTCCGTCGGAATATTGAACCACCGTCGCCGCCGCCTTGCTCCGCCGCGTCCAACGTTGCCGGAGCTCCGTTTGCCGATGAAAAGAAGCAGATTGGCTCGCACGTGCCTCCTCTCCTCGGATCCGGTATTGACTTAGCCCAAGACCACCTCCAAACAGCTCAAAAGCCACCACCGAACCTGATTTTGCGGTGCCCAGATCTCCCTTTCCGACCGTCAATCAAAGTTGGTTTCCGGGTATATTGCTCTTCTCACTTTTCTCTATTTGCCCACTGGATTAGTTTCACAAACTAAGGCCTAAACCTTAAAATCCCACATCTTGACCTTAAGAACTCTAATTTTTGCTTTCATGGGTTTTATGAAGGAAAGAACGGGATTGAAGCCTGAGAATGGGATGGGAAACTCTGCCAATGCAAAGGTGAAGTTTCTGATTTGACGGAAGGTGAAAGGTATTTTTTTTTCTGTGAGTGTTAGCTAATTTCAGAAAAATGAAATCTTTTTAGGGTTTTTTTTTTTGTTGCTAGAAAAATGAAAGTAGGAAAATAAAAAGGTAGTAGCTAGATGAAAGAAAACTCTGGAAGCTAAGTATTTCTTTTTTTTTTGTGTTTTTTGTTACTCAAATATTGAACTTGAAGGACAAAGAAAATTTTAGGAAAAAAGAAAAATGCTCTGGGTTTTTTCTTGCTAGGGTTTATGCCTCCCTTGGGTTCTTTTTTTGTCTCCTCCCTCTTTTCTGCTGAAAGTATGATATATATATATATATATGCCCTCCCTGTTTGTGTCATTCTTGTGTACAGCTATGTTTTGACGCTACTTTCTGTTGTATGCCTGATCATCTATATTCATGTGCTTTCTTACAATTCTGTTCTGTTGATTTCATGCCTTAAAATGAACATTTTGATCCTCTGGCCACTGGTTGGAGTTGCACATTACTTTCCATGCTTTCATTTGCAGCATATTGCTTCTTGAGACAAATTATCTGAAGTATAATGCCTTGGTCGGCAAGCTCAACTTAATCTTATGTTAATTGCATTCTATTTTGTTTGCTTCTGTTTTGCTTTGCTGCTAACATCGCTTCTTTGTCTATCCAGGTGGCGTTCAAGGAAAAGAAAGGGGAATGCAAAATTGGAGACTGAGAAGCCAAGAAAAGAAACCACGTGGCATGTAGCTTAGGCAATGACACCGTTTCTGTCTTGATGTAAAATTTGTGAAGAGAAATTGAATCTTGTAAATAAGTTAATTTCCTCTTTTTCCTTTCTTTGAAACATTTTAGGCTTGACAATTACCCAATAGCCAAATCCCCTTAGTTAAACAAAATTTCCAATTTTCCATATGCAATAAAGATGATTCCCAAAATGAACTGTGGAAGCACAAAATGAATTGACAAAAGGGAAGCCCAAAACTGTCCTAAATCAAAGGCCCAACAGTCAAATGGTCCCAAGGAGAAGAAGCAAATAACATGGTAAGAGTGTGGCCCAATTAAAAAAGATAAGTCCAAAATTAAATCCAAATGAAATGGCCCAAAGATGAATAATCCGAAATAGGAAAAGGAATCCAATCTAGCTAAATTCATACCCTAAAATGGGTGTCTACAAAAACATAGGCGAAAACAACAACAATAGGACTTTGAGGGGATTTGCTGCCCCAAATGTAGCTACACAGCGCTTAGCAATTCAATATCCAACCAATGAAGAAAATTTTGAGATCAAGTCTGGATTCATTCAATTATTGCCAAAATTTCATGGTATGCCTGGAGAAGATCCACATCGACATCTCACAGATTTTCAAATTGTTTGTTCATCCATGAAGATGCAAGGTATTTTTGAGGAGCAATTTAAACTTAGAACTTTTCCTTTTACCCTTATGGATCGTGCAAAGGATTGGTTGTACTACATGCCTAGTGGTTCAATCACTTCTTGGACGAGCCTTAAGAAGCTGTTCTTGGAGAAATTCTTTCCTGCTCATAAAGTATCAAGCATTCGAAAGGAGATAAGTGGAATTAAGCAATCCCAAGGCGAGACTATGTACGAGTTTTGGGAACGTTTCAAGAGGTTGTGCTCAAGTTGTCCAAATCATCAGATCCCTAAACAATTGCTTATTCAATACTTCAATGAGGGTTTACTCCCACTTGATAGGTCTTCCATAGACTCTGCAAGTGGAGGGGCTTTCATCGACAAGACTCCCACCAATACTTGGACTTTGATTGAAAATATGGCTGCCAACACACAACAATTTGGTACTCGAGAGAGTTGTGCACAAAGAGATGGAAACATTAGAAGAATCAATGAAGTCTCAACCCATTCCTCTACATTGAACAACGAATTGAAGAGACAAATCAACAAATTGCTTTGCTCACTGATTTGGTCAAATCGAACTTATCAAGTGTGCAAAAGGTTTGTGGAACAAGAGCCACACAGATAAATGCCCTAGTTTGGTCGAAGATGATGTTGAAGAAGTCAATGCTTTAGGAATGCAAGAGGGATTTTATAGGAAACAAGAGCCATTTCCAAGGAGCTACAATTCTTATGGGAACCAAGGTGCTTACCAAGCAAGGCCAAACAACTATCCAAGGCAATCTTCACACTATTTTGGAGGAATGCAATAAATGAGAGAGACCATGGAGATCATCAAGAAGAAAATAAGGTCAATTAGCAAGTGATGTAAGTGAGCTCAAAGCACAAGGCCAAAATAAGATCTCATCTCAACCCAAATTGCCCCCTAAGGAGAATGTGAATGCTATTACTTTGAGAAGTGGAAATGAATTGGAAGAACCATATCCAACAAAGCCTACAATGGATGAAGGGACAAGCAATAAAGAAGATGAATTGCATGTCCTAATGAAGGAGATCAAGATTGAAGATGATGAAACCAAAGCCAAAGAAACTTCTGTGGTCAAGCCCAAATTGGATACAAAGAAGAAACCTTTTCCAACCAAGTCAAGGAAATCAATGATAGAAGATGAAGATCAAGACATCTTGGATATTTTTCGAAAGGTCGAGGTCAACATCCCACTTCTTGATGCAATTCAACAAGTACCAAGGTATGCAAGGCTTCTTAAGCAATTGTGTACAAACAAGAAAAGGTTGCAAGGTAAGTTGAATGTTGGAGCAACAGTTTTTGCTGTTTTGCAAAGACATTTACCTCCAAAATGCAAGGATCCTGGTATGTTTTCAATTACTTGTTCAATTGGAAATACTATAATTGATAATGCTATGCTTGATTTAGGAGCATCTTTAAGTGTCATGCCTTATTCTTTCTACCAAACTTTAAAAATTGGTCCTTTAAAACACACTGATGTTGTTCTTCAATTGGCTGATGGATCTTTGGTGCATCCCGAAGGTGTGCTAGAGAATATTTTGATTAAAGTACAACATTTAATTTTTCCTATTGACATTGTTGTTATGGAAATGGAAGGAGAAATTACAAAGGATCAATGCCCTCTTTTATTAGGAAGGTCTTTCCTAAGGACTTCTCACACCAAAATCGATGTTTTTGATGGCTCATTGACGATGGAGTTTGATGGTGATGTAATTCATCCCAAACTTTCATCAAATTTATCTTTGAAAACTAATGATTTTGTTTGTGTAGTGAAAAAGTAGGTAAAGAAAGAGTTAGGTACAACATCTTCAACCATGACAAGTGAGCAACTTTCAAAGGGGAGGCAAAGGATTAAAAGCTTTCGACAACGCAAAGATGAGAATTTCCACCTAGCTTGGGAGAGATTCAAGAAACTTTGTGCTGATTGCCCTCAACATGGCATTTCACAACAAGTTTTGATCGAGTGCTTCTATCAAGGATTAGAAGTCGATGATCAACTTCTTGTGGATAGCATCAACAACATACCCTTGTGTGATCGTACTGTGAAGGATGCATATGAAGCATTGGAAGCTTTGACGCAAGCAATTGCACCTCCAAGTTGGATCAAGAAGAAAAACAAAGAGAAGCTTGGAGAAAGAGGCAAAATTTCCAACAACACGCGTGAAGATATCAACAAGGAATTGAAGGAAACTCGAGAGAAGTTACTCAAAATTCATGGAGCTATAATTGAACTTTTCAAAGCCATGAGTGACACTCTCAACATCACCGTGGAACTTTTGAAGGAGCACACTCAATGTTCCTTCACCAATGGAGAATAGTCCATGAGGATGTCTAGCCAAAGACAATAAATGAAGGCGCTAATTGGGAGACAACCTAATACACTAACATCCATCCTTTTCTTTTGAATTTTCTTTTTCTTAGTTATAGGTCATTTTCCATTTTCAATTCAAGGGAATCAATCAAGCAATGGAGACAAGGAAAGGAAGAACACATGAAGAGCAATTGGAACTTAAACTTTGCAAAAATAGAGAAGCTTTCTTGAACTTCAATCTCATTTAATTTCCTTATGTTTGATTGATTGATTGATGCATATCAATTAATTTTCTTGAATTGAATGTTTTTCCATACATATTATCATTGTACAATTGTCTCATGCATCTCATATATATAGACTCTTAAGTGATAAGAACATAAGGTCAATCCTTTGGTGGTCATCAAGTGGAATTTTTGGTGAAAATCAAGTGTTTTTGGATTGAAGAAATTTGGAATATGATAAGATTTTTGGATGGTAATTGAGTTGAAGTTGGAATTGAGTTTGATAGAAAAATTGCAATTTGAAGCAAAAATGAGGAGTCAAGCCCGATCCCAGCTGGGGCCACATGATGCAAGCCTGGGCACCCAGCTGGACAGCCCCAGAGTCTAACCGCTAAGGCCAGCGCTGGAGGCCGACGCTGGCTGGGCGCCCAAGCGCTTTGCCTGAAGCACCTAGCCAGATGGCTTGGGCACCCAGGTGCCGCGGGTTGTGCGCGGACAGTGCCACACACCCATGCCCATGTCGAGCCCTCCAACACTTACAGCCCATCACCCATCTCAAACACTATAAATACCACCCAACACCCACTTCAAATCCTTCAACACCCACTTTCATCCAAAACCCACTCAATTTTCCTTTCTCTTGCCTACATTCACATATTCACTCACTTTAATCTTCAAATTTCACTACTTCATCACTTACAAATCATTTCTTTCATCTTTTCATCACCTCAAACACTTACCCATTAGATTATCCAACACTTTTTCCATCAAATCCACCAATTTTTCAAATTTTCAAGTTTTGGGGAAGTGGTTGTTTTCTTTGGATTCTTATTTGGAATGATTAGGAAGGAGATAAGAAATAGTTTTGAAGTTGATTGGAGCATTTTAGAGCATTGGGGAGAGCTACATTATATCTTAAAGAAAGATTTTTCAAGAAACCCTACAAGGTAACCTAGTGCCCACCAAGTGCTCGACAAAATGTCAAGAAGAGTGAGAGCAAGAGCATCAACATCCCAAGCCGCACCAATTGAGGAGGAAACCGCCATACAACCTTTCCTTAGTGTGCCGCCACCCATATTTGTTGATAATGAATGCCAAGAGTGGTATGGAGCAAGGTATCACAACTCTTTCATTATAGAAAAAGTGCTTCCAACCAATATTGATCAAGAACTTGGAGTTAGCCCATTGTTTGTCAATAGAGGTTGGGGATCACTTTTTCAAGTAAATGGATACTACTATGCCAACATGGACAAGGAGCGTGAAGGTTATTCTTACACCATCAACACAATGGTCAAAGGTAAGTACATTGTAGTTGATGAGGAATACTTGTGCCGTTTGCTTGATTTGAACAATGAGGGTAGTATGTTCTATTTTACTTATGTTAATGGAGAGCAAAGGATCGCCATCGAAAGCACATGGAAAAGGGATGATGCTTTAAGGAGGTTTAACATTCCTCTTGGTATGGATAGCCAAGGGAATAGAGAGGTAAGAGTCAAGTATATGGAATCAAGGGATAGACTTGTGTGTTACTTATTACATCATAATGTCATTCGTAAGGGTAGTAACAAGCATAAGATTCGCATTGAAGACTTCTATGTTGTAGACAAGCTTTGCCATGGATTAGGTCATTGTAATGGAATACCAATGGCTAGGTTGTTACTCTCAAGGATGTGGGAAGTGGTTCATTCTTCACATGAAGATAAGGCATTTGTTTTCCCATTGTTGATTAGCAAGATTTTGGTCAATGAAGGAATTGAAGTCGATGGTGAGTATTGCTTCAACAATGAAGACAATGTCATTTATATGAATTGTTTAAGTCATTTGGGTTTAAGGAGGAGAGTTATTGCCAATGAGGTACATTGGTACAATGTGCAAAGAAGGACTTATGCACAATGACTTGAACAATCACAAGGAACAAGACAACCATCCTTGGAAGTTGATAAAGAAAATTTCCTAGAGCTTCCTATGAGAGAATTTCAACAACTTATGGTTCGAGAGATGAGGCAACATAGGAGTGAAATGAGAGCTTACAAAACTACTAGAAAACAGGGTCTATTGCGACGGACGATTTCCGTAGCAATAAGTCAATCCGTAGCTAAAACAAACTAGCTACGGAAATTGCCGTAGCCGTGTCCCTTGCAAATACTGGCGTCGCTAATAATGTATAGCTACGGAATGACTAAGTTCGTAGCAAGTAGCTACGGACTTCATCCTGTAGCTATTTTTCACTAGTCCGTAGCAAAACTCCAGCCACCATCTCGGGCGAGCTGTAGCATTGTCCGTAGCTAACTAGTCAGAATCCGTAGCAATGTCCGTAGCTAATATTGATTTTTTTTAATAAAAATATATATATATTTTACACTTAATTCTTTTATTTAGTTACATATTATATTGATAATTATAAATAGTTTCCGTCGCTAGTTCTTGAAAGTCTGTAGCAAACTCGTAGCAAATCATCTTTTCTCATTTTTCATAAAATTTCATTTAATTACAAAAGAAATTACATTCATATGAAATATACAATAATTTAGATAAATAAAATACAGGGAAATGATCAGTAAGATAATGACAAAACATAAAGTAGTAATTTGCAAGAGTTTACATATGTTCTACACATTTCCTACTAACTACATATTTGTTCCGAGTACATAGTTCTACAAAACTAATTTTCTTTGTCAATTTTCCTATATAATCTACTTATATCAATCCTACTATGTAGAAGCCTTCAATTCTTTCATCGAGTTTGTCCAAACATCTTGCAAGGAGCAACAATTATGGAGAGTAATAAAAGTAGGAAGGCAGAGAGGAGAGCAATATATATGTGTATGCAGTTAGCGTCTGAAGGGAGTAGTTACCTCAACCATGAATTTCTTTAGAATTTCCTGCTTCTAAAGTTCATCACTGGTTGGAAGGCCCATGGCCTTTTGTCTCTGTTCAAACTGCACAGGAGCAAACATAAGTATCATCATCAACCAATGAATCCAAAGTTTAAAAGAGAAAAAAGCTAATACTAAATAGAGTAGCAAAATCTTTCACAGAACCATACACAAACTTCATAACTAAAACTAAAAGACCAAGATTAATAGGTATAACATGACTTGAGCACCATAGGCCTAGGAAGATTAGAAAATAGCCAGAAACAAAATACAATGAGGAAGGCATAACTTTTTACCATTCAGCTTCTCCACAGTTTGTCATGTTTCTGGATCTAATTCAGAAAGTTTGCTACTCCCTGGTACAACTTTCAGAGTGTCAATTTCAGGATCTCCTTTGACGAATGATTTCCACCACTCCATTTGGTTCACAAAAAATAATATTTTTCTTTATCAGGTATGAATAACTAATCAACATACTAGGAGAAAATTTATGCATCAAGTACAAGTTGTTCATGAAGAATGAAAGAGAACAATATTACAAAAGAAGATGACAACCAATCACAATGAATCATTGGTGCTCAAGTCATGTTATAATCAAGATGAGAACAATTACTTAAGATACAAATACAATTTATAACAGTTATAAAGAAAATCCATCAATCCTAATACCACAATCAAAGATTTATAGACATTTAGAAGACTTGAATTCTTTCATTTTGAGTTAGCCCAAACACCTTGCAACAAGCAATATTTATCAAAGTAATGCCTAGACATCATTAAATGATAATGTAATGTCTCATTTACATAATAGTAAATTGTTTCAATCGTTAATGGAGTCAAGATCATATATATGTCTCATTTACATAATAGTTAATTGTTTCTAGTAAGCATCTATCAGTATAGAGAAGTACACTTACTCAAAGCAACGTCATGGTGAATAAGAACATTCTGTAGAGTTAATGGACTGCAATTCAGTCCTTAAGTTTCCTTTCAATAACTGGCCAAAGCACTCCACCCCTAGATAAGCAAAACAGAGCAAGGTAGCAGATGGAATCAATATGAGACAATAAAAAATTAAATACACTAAATGCATTACATTGACATGACTTATGGTTGAATCTTTAGTTAAATTATTAAATCAATTACTCTAAAAGTAAATAACAAAAAAAAATTAAATTCAAAAGAAGCTGCAATTGCTCTAAGAAAGCATCCATGAACATTAGAAATTGAGTAGGTAATCCAAACATGTTCGAGTTAATGACAACTACTTCAACTTACTTTGCTTCTTCTCAATCTCATTTCTTCTTCTCCCACAGAAAAAAAAGGTCAAAGGCTAAATTGAAAAGAATATTTCCCAAATTCCAGCATAAACTTTACATTCACTTTTTTTCTTTCCCTTTTCTCATTGAGCTAACATGGCTTGAATGGAAAGTGTGAATACATAAAAGAAAAAAAGAAGATGCTATATCATAAATAAATATATTTAGAGAAACAGATGACATCTAAAAAACCAATATTTTTTTTTATCTACCTTCCACATCCGTTTTCAATTTTCTTTGACTTTCCACACTTGCCAAACAATGAAAATAAGTCTGCTTCTACGTGATTGCACAGGGGTTCCCAGAAAACACAGAAGCATCTCTGGCATGTCAAGCAAAGATATTAGAGCAACTAGTTTGCACAAACCATAAGACAGCACTCAGAACTCTAAACCAAGTACTACTTTTGTCATCTTTTGGCACTGAAATTCACCAACTTATCTAAATGCTCTTCAAGATTAAATATCTTTTCATTGTAAAAGGGAATCATAAGACAACACTCAGAACTCTAAGCATGTTATAAGACTTGCTCCAACACGTCATAAAATGAAAAAGGAAATGGCTGAAAACAGATACAAGATTAGACATGACTGCATCAACAGTTCATCAATGATTCCAAAATTTAAAACTTTTTGAAGGCAAAAAGCATGAACTCTTATTATCTAGATAACAGATATATAGTTTGCTACAATGCTACTAGACAAGAACAAAAGGAATCATGTTAAAGCTTATAACCCTAGCACAAGGGCCAATCATATTGTCAAAAAAGCACCTAGATTGTCAACCCCATACTGATTCATGTTAGAGCATCTATATATATCAGCACATTGAAACTTGAAATAAAATAAATATGAAAATACAAAAAAATTACCCCCAAAAATTTAAAATCTGGACAATTTATTTTTTACCTGTAAAAAAAGAAACAAACAACTTGTTAGTTTAAGATGATAAAAATTTAAATAAAGGGAAAATCCTGCTTTTGGCTTTCTATTGCGATTGTGTAAGTCGGAACTCCAAGCTTTCAAAAGTTGCAAACCCTAACAGAAGGCTAGCTTGAACCCAAAAACTTTAACAATCGGAGCATTATGAAATCCCGAGTCTACACCACAAGAACTACAACGATACAAGAGCAATTAATAGGGGAAAAACAAAACGATTACAAGAAAATAATAAAATAAATCAAATAAAAGGTTTTATAGAGGGATTTTTGAGTTGGAAGTCTTGTAGGGATTCTCTACTCAAACCCAACGGTGAGGATGAAGATTTTGTGGAGTAGAATGACATACTTGAAATTTAGCCCCATCCAACGGTGGAGGGAGTAGATCGAACCATGAGAAGGTTTTGGGTTCTTTTGATTTTTGGAAGAACAAAGCCGAAAATAAAAGGAAGGAGTAGTATCACCAGGTATAGAGAAGAATATTGAGTATTTTCATAGATTTTTCCACCAACAGACTGATACGGGCTTAGAGGTAGCAAGGCTCGATCCATCAGCTCCTAGCAAACGTGTTCCCATAGTGCCATCGTGGACCAAGGATTTCGAGATGAAATAAGCACATTTGGTTACAATTCAGTTATTTAGAAAATATTATGTTGCAGTTACAATTTATTTCTAATTCTCCTTTTTCCCTTATATTGTGTAATTAACCTCCTGATAGGGCAATGAAGAATTTTCCAGTTTCTCTTTATCTTTGTTAATCTTTCTGTAAGGAGCGAGTTTGCATCATTGGTGCTCTCGTTATCGCCACTCATGGCTCCCAAAGTGGATTTCGCTGAGGCCCTTGTGGCGCTCACCGCTCAAATGCAAGATCTAAAAACAACTCTCGAAACTAAGCTAGAAAGTAACTCTTCCTCCATTACTGACCTTCAAGTGCAACTCGCTCGATTGGAGAAGAAACCGTCTCCTCCATCTCTCCCTCCCTCTACACCCATAACTTCTTCTTCCCCTTCATCCTTCCTTGACACCACGGGTTCCGCCCTGACCTCTGCCATCCAAAATACCAACCTCAAAACCCCCCGTTTCTACTTGAATTATTTTGATGGTTCAGATCCCCATTCATGGATTTTCCAAGCGGAGCAATATTCCGATTCTACCAAATTTCCCCTGAACAGCGAATTACAGTTGCCTCTTTTTTCATGACCGGTGAAGCACTTACCTGGTTTCAATGGATGTGGGTCTTACTCAAGAGCATCTAATGAATCTCTTTGTTTCGGGGCTTAAACCAGAAATTCAGCGAGAAGTGATCATGTTCCATCCTCTTACCCACTATCAAGCTTTTGAACTTGCTCTAATGGTGGAAGCCAAACTTCCTGAAGGACGAGGAACGTACCATAGACAACCATCTCAGGCACCATTCAGCCCATCATTGCCTTCTCTGCCTCCTCGACAACCTATGGCTTTGCCTGCTCCACCACGACCTCCCCTTGCTTTACCAGCACCTCCTTCTCAACCCACCATTAAACGCCTCACCCCCTCTGAGATACAGGCTCGACGAGCCAAAGGCCTATGCTATAATTGTGATGACCAGTACAAACCAGGCCACAAATGCAGAATTGCACCCTTCTTGATCTTACAAACAGAGGATGAATCCATAATAGAGCCCCCTGATTCGGCTACTTTGCAAACTACGGTTCCTCTTCCATTGGCTGACCTTCCTTTACCACCATCCCCTTTGGACGAATCTGAATTTCAGGTATCATTCAATGCTTTATATGGTTCTTCCTCTCCAAACACATTGA
>AWWV01012745.1:0-36304 GCA_001974805.1 Corchorus capsularis
CCACTTGCCGCACTTGTCAGGAGGTGAAATATTTACCATCCAAAGCTGGAGGTCTCTTACAACCTCTTCCCATACCAAGTCACATTTGGCAAGACATTGCCATGGATTTCATCACACACTTGCCTCTCTCTTATGGTAAGTCTGTTATTTGGGTTGTAGTTGATCGGCTCTCTAAATACGGTCATTTTATTGCTCTACCAAATCACATTACTGCACCCCAATTGGCTGAATTGTTTTCACAACATGTTGGGAAATTGCATGGGTTACCTCGCTCCATAGTTTGTGATCGTGATCCTCTATTCATTAGTGCCTTTTGGAAAGAACTCTTTCGCCTTCAAGGAACACAGTTACAACATAGCAGTGCCTATCATCCCCAAACGGATGGGCAATCTGAGGTTCTAAATCGGTGTCTGGAGACTTACCTTCGATGCTTCGCTAGTGATCACCCCAAGACTTGGTTCCGAGTTCTCCATTGGGCGGAATGGTCTTATAACAGCTCTTGGCACTCGGCTATTGGCATGACACCATTTGAGGCTGTTTATGGTTATTCTCCTCCCACAATTACATCTTACCTTCCTGGTAACACGAAGATAGCACAGTTAGAAGATTGTCTCCTAGAGCGGCAAGCTATTTTGGCCCGCCTCAAAACCAACTTAACTCGGGCACAAAACCGAATGAAAATGCAAGCCAATCGCCATCGACAAGAGAAGCACTTTGAGCTTGGCGAATGGGTGTTTGTCAAACTTCAACCTTACCGCCAGCAATCTGTAGTCCCTCGCTCTTCTAAGAAGCTTTCAAAGAAGCATTTTGGCCCTTATTGCATTTTAAGGAAGCTTGGACCAGTGGCATATGAATTGGAGCTGCCTTCGCATTCTAAGATACACCCTGTCTTCCACGTGTCTCTCTTGAAGAAGTATAAAGGTCCCATTCCACCTACTGTTACCCCTCTTCCTGCCAAAGCTGTTGATGATTATCCAGTTTTAGAACCCGAGGCTATCTTGCGAAAACGTGCAGTCCATCTCCAAGGCAAGGCTCGATCTCAGCTCCTCATCAAATGGCATGAATTATCTCCAGCTGAAGCCACCTTGGAATGGCTCGACGACATCAAGACGCACTATCCGGATTTCAACCTTGAGGACAAGGTTGTTGTGGAAGAAGGGAGCAATGATACGGGCTTAGAGGTAGCAAGGCTCGATCCATCAGCTCTTAGCAAACGTGTTCCCATAGTGCCATCGTGGACCAAGGATTTCGAGATGAAATAAGCACCATTTGGTTACAATTCAGTTATTTAGAAAATATTATGTTGCAGTTACAATTTATTTCTAATTCTCCTTTTTCCCTTATATTGTGTAATTAACCTCCTGATAGGGCAATGAAGAATTTCCCAGTTTCTCTTTATCTTTGTTAATCTTTCTGTAAGGAGCGAGTTTGCATCACAAACAGTAGCCATAAGAGGGAAGCCAACGCACATGGAAAGAAAAAGGAGAAGGAAGAAAGCAAAAGAAAGAAGAGGAAGATCACCAGAACGAGAAGGAAGAGATAAGGGGGAATTAGAAGGGCACGTGGTCCAAAGATGGACCACGTGCTTTGTAGGTTTTTTTTTAAATTTCTTTTCTTTTGTTTATTATTATATAATATAATAATATAATATATATTATTATTAGTAAAATGGTGTTTTATACATAATTGAAATATTAAATATAAATTAATTAATTACAAAAATATTAATTAAGAATATTTTCTTGAATAATATAATACTTAGAAATCTAATTATTTAGAAAATATTTATTTAATATTTATATATATAACTAAAAAGAGACCAACTATATTTTTAGTAATAATTTTAATAAACTTATTACAAAAATTATAGGGATTCTATAATTTTAAAGAAAATATTGCTAAAAACTATTTAATAATTAAAGTGTATTTCTTTGGGTATATAGTAATTAAAGTATATATAAAAATTAACAAATATATAACTCATAGTTAAATAGTGAAATATTCTAATTTTATTATATAATAATTGATTTTTTTCTTACCTTTTTTATGTATAATTTTTCTTTTCAACAATCCATAGCAAGTCTGTAGCAAAAACCGTAGCAAAAAGTATCATAGTAGAACCTAAAGCAAGTTTGTGGCAATCTGCAACGGACACGTCCGTAGCAAAACTTGCCGCCAAAAAATAATTTGACTCCCGCCAATTAAAAAATTGCCACTTGACAATTCACTACGGAATCACCTACGGAATTTTGTATTCTGTAGCAAATCCGTAACAATTTTCGTAGCAAAACCCGTAGCAATACGATTAATTTGGTTTGAAGTTCTTGTCATCCCATTTTGTCGCGCCTCCGTAGCAAATTCCGTAGCTGATACGATCAATAGCTACGGATTCGTCCGTAGCAAATTTTGTCCGTCGCAATAGACCCTGTTTTCTAGTAGTGCATGGAGCGAATGGAGGACACCATACCTGATTCCATGGGTCAAAGGAGGCCAAAGAGAGGCCATTGATTCTTATCCTTAGGATGTCATATGTTATGAACCTTATTATGTTTTGCATTCTTATCATGACATTGCATGCATTTGTATTTGTATTTGTATTTGTTCTATTTGGATCTTATGTAAGATTTATGTGTTTGGATGCTATGATTGATACTATGTTTGATTAATTTGCTTAGATTGAGCTTCGACTTTCTTGGTGAATTAATTCTTGCATGTGTTCAATTAATTGGATTACCCCACTTATTGTGTTTAGATTGCTCGTGAATGATTATTTGATTTGTCTTGAATTATGGGTCTTCCTTACAAGTCAAATTTGTCATTATGCACTTAAAAATACTAGGCTCTTTGAAATTTTTGTCATTAGGCTCTTTAAATTTGTCATGAACCTATTGAAATTTTTATCAAAATACTAGCACAACACACATTGAGGACAATGTGTCTTTTAAGTGTGGGGGAGGAATCAATCTATTTTCAAGATCCTATTTTTCTTTTTCTATCTTATTGATTAGAGACAAATTTTACAAAATTTTTGAAGGAAATTAAAAATTGTTTTGTATTTCTATTAAGTTTTGATTTAATTTCCATGAGTCTAGTCTTTTGTAATATTAATTTGGTTTGGATACATTGAAAATATTTTTCAAATTTTCTTATGTATAACTTCATTCTTTGATTAAGAAGTGTAATAATAAGGTTTTTCATACCCAAAAATGTTGTGGCAAGTGCATTACTTCTAGAACTTGTGTTGAATCTTATTCTCATTCACAGATTCATCTAGCACATCAAGTCTAAAACAAGAATCCTCAAAAGGAAGGTTTTTCATGGCTTTAAAAATACTAAACTCTTCCTTATCCTCACCAATACTTAAAGTGAGTTTACCAGCTGCAACATCAATCAAGGCATGAGCAGTAGCCATAAATGGTCTACCCAAAATCATAGGCACATCCACATCATATTCCATCTCCATAACCAAAATATCAACAGGAAATATCAACTTACCAACCTTTACCAACAAATCCTCTACAACACCTATAGGATATCTTACTGAACGATCTGCTAATTGTAAAGCAATTGTTTTAGGTTTGAGGCCTTCCAATCCAAGTTTCTTATAAAGAGACAAGGGCATTAAATTTATGCTAGCACCTAAATCAGCCAAACACTTGACTACACTCAATTCACCAAAGTAGCAAGGTATAATAAAACTCCCTGGATCCTTTAACTTGGGAGGTAGTTTCCTTTGCAAGATGGCACTACACTCCTCAGTTAAAGGTACGGTAGAATATTCCTCCAATTTCTCCTTGCTTGACACAATCTGTTTCAAGTATTTAGCATAACTAGGCATTTTAGCAAGTGCCTCAACAAAAGGTATGTTAATATGAATTTTCTTAAACAAATCTAAAAACCTTTTGTAACTGTCCTCATCATGTCTCTTTCTCAACCTTTGAGGATATGGAATAGGTGGTACATAAGGCTTAACTAGAGATTGAGAAGTTGGCTTACTCACATGAGTTGTGCTTACCTCATCGGCATCAACATCCACAAGTTCAGTTTCCTTCGGAGTGGACTTTACTGCTTTCTCTTTAGTGGCATCAGTCTCCACAAGTTTTCCACTCCTCAAAGTGATGGCTTTGCAATTTTCCTTAGGATTCACCGTAGTATCACTAGGGAATTGGCCATTACCTCTTTCCCTTAACTGCTTAGCCAACTGACCGACCTGCACCTCAAGATTTTGTATGGTAGTCTGATTTGATTTAGTCATTTGCATGACCAACTCCTCAATTTTGTCAAGTCTTTTCTCAAATGCTGATGCTTGAGGTGGTGGTGCTTGTGGCTGTAGAGGTTGTTGAAACTGTTGTCTGGGCTGCTGGTATCCAGGTTGACCCACAGGTCTACTAGAAGAAGCATCTTGACGAATTAGGGTGATTTCTCACCGCTGGATTGTAGTTGTTGGAGTAAGGATTGTTTTGCTGCCTTCTAGTATTAGCAACATATTTAGCCTGTTCTAACTGTGGACACTCAGAACTATCATGATATTCTGCACACCACTCACAACTCATAGAAGGGTTAGAGGGATTTGAGATAGCATTAATATTAGCCTTGTTCAACATGGTAACAATAGAATAAAGTTTAGCATTAAGCATAGTAACACTATCTACCGAATGCAAACCTCTCTTAGATCCATCTCTTTCCCCATAAGATTCTTCATTGTTGGATGCCACAATTTCCATCAATTCCAATGCTTCAGCTATAGGTTTTCTCAATATTGCACCACCTGCAGCAGAGTTCAAATTGGATTTACATTGAGATAAAAGACCATTATAAAAAGTTTGTACCAATAACCAATCTGGAACTCCATGGTGTGGACATTTCCGTTGCAGATCCTTGAATCTTTTCCAGGCATCATGAAGAGTTTCGTTGTCACGTTGCTTAAAGCTTATGATGTCAGTTCTGAGCTTATTGGTTCTCTCAAGTGGGAAGTACTTTGTCAGAAAAGCTGTGGTAAGCTCATCCCAGGTTTTGAAGTGGCATGGAGGAAAGGAATTCAACCAAGCTTTCGCCTTGTCCCTGAGAGAAAAAGGAAACAAACGCAAACGAATTGCTTCATCAGTAACATTATGAATCTTTACCGTATCACAAATTTCTTGGAAATTTGTTATATGCAGCAAAGGATCTTCAGTAGGTCTTCCATCAAAAGGATTTTGTTGGACCATTATGATGAGGCCTGGCTTGATCTCAAAATTCTGAGCCTGAATGGTGGATCTGGCTATGCTAGTCCGAGCATTTGTAATACTTGGGATATCATATTCTCCCACAGGTTTGGTGTCTACAACGTCATCACCCATGATTTCTTTTTGCCTTGGCTTTTCAAGTTTTGCTTGTTTTCAATTGAATGTGCAGAGTTTCTCAATTTCAGGATTGTACGGAATAAGAGCTTGAGAATCAGTGGTTGCTCTTGTCATACACTACCTAAAATCTAAGAAAAGAGAAGATTAAATGCAATAAAAATTAAAGATAGAACAAATTAAAAATAGAGATTAAAATGCTCCCCGGCAACGGCGCCAAAAACTTGATGTACTAAATCTGCAAGTGCACAGAGTCAGTTGAAGTAATAAATCCTAGAGTAATCCAGGTGTCGAACCCACAGAGAACAATTAATTTCTATTATAATTAATTCTATCAAGAGAAGGAAAATTGAGAGATTATCAAGACAATTAAAATTAAAAACAACTAAATTATAAAAGCAGAGAATAAAATAAGATTGTGAAGACAATAATTAAAAGGCTTAGGGCTTCAGGTTTCACCTAATTGGGAAATCAATAATTAACCTATGAATTGAATTGATGCAAAGTTAGAATAGAATTCCACTTAAATACCTATGTGCTCCGTCAAGTCAACACAGGAATACCTAACTAATTAGATTCACTATCCGTCGATGTCAACCTAATTAACTAGATTCATTAAGAACAAGTAATTATTCACCTATCAAATTAGCCTAAGATTCATGTCTGATCCAGTCTAACCTGTTTGTTTTCCTAGTGCATAGATTATGCTTCACCCGTCAGTACATGACACAATACCTAAGATTGTGTATGAAGAACAAGAAATTAAGAAAAACAAATCCAACTTGAAAAGATAAATTCAAAACATAAAATCAAATATTAATCATCAATTGCTACACCTAAAACCCTAATTAAGAAATTAGCTACTCATCATCATGAATAAAACACAAGAATAATTTTATTGAAGAACATAAACATAAAAGAGAAAGAGAAAAGAAATCTTAGACTCAATCTCCAAGGAAATCTTCACTCCAACAAGGAAATAGTTGTGATGAGCCAAAGGTAGTAAAAATAATCCTAAAAGCATGTATTTATAGGGATACAAAAAGTCCTGAACTAATTTGGACTAATCAGGGGCAAAATCGGAAATTCTGGAAAATTTGGTGAAACTTCCGTCAAGCCTAACTTGGGGCCAACTTAGGGGTCAATCCGGCCCCAAGTTAGGACAGAAAGTAATCGCAACTTTGGGGGTTTCGGCCTGGCCCCAACTTGAGGGGTAAGTTGGCCTTAACTTGGACTCCGTCAGGATTCTTGCCTTCTCCAACTTCCTTCATCGTTTTCACTCTCTTCAAGTCCAAATAAGCTTCCGAGCCCTAAATGAAAGTTGTAGAGTCTTGAATCCTCTTTCCATGGGTACTTGATTTGCCTCAAACAGATCTCCGGATTGAAAGTTACGATTTTCTCCCTAAAATACTCCAAATTAACCTACAAGTTCAAAAACACAAAATGTGAAAATACCTCATAAATAGCATAGAAAGTGCAATAATAATGCTCAAAATATAATCTAAATATGCTCTAAATAATGCAATTATTGCACTTATCACATGAATTTTTCCAAATCCATGAGTAGCTAAATTCTGAATACTTCTTTTCCTTTGGAGATTTTAATCAATTAATTATGGTGAGATTTGTGTGCTTATAATTTGATATTTGTTCTTGGTTAAATATGTTTATTAATCTCTTTTTTATTTTATGATTTTGATAGTTTTTTATTTATGTGGCCACTGATGATATAATTGGATAAATTTATAGTTAAATCAAGCTTAGGGCGATCCATCCAAGTTTGATTGTGACGTAACAAATTGAGCACCACGATCCATGGGTTCAATGGGATTAATAAACCTTATCTAGAACTATGTCGATCCAGCTATGAAAAAATAGGTTTGATTATACTGGTTATGCATGTGTGAATTATTGTTCTTAATGCTTTGTTCTTAACAATTTCTAAGTCTGATCCAGGTAATTAATTGTTAAGAATAAAAGGGATATTTTAAGCCCGATCCAGGTAATCTTACCTAATATACATGTTAGGGATTTATCTCTAGACCAATTGTTTAATTGAGAGTTATTAGAATAAGTTTGTTGATTTTTACATGATACTTAAATCTTTTGATTGAAGGTATCATTGGCGTTTAACTAATCTT
The DNA here is from genome assembly GCA_001974805.1 of Corchorus capsularis. Lineage (NCBI taxonomy): Eukaryota > Viridiplantae > Streptophyta > Magnoliopsida > Malvales > Malvaceae > Corchorus > Corchorus capsularis. Next base: position 7,481 of record AWWV01012745.1, read on the forward strand.
TCTTGTTTTAATAATTAGAATATCAAATTCATCTTTTAAATCAAGGATTCATATTTAAATTGATTGATTTCTACCATTGGAGAAGAAGTACGCTTTTTAATTATTGTTTTCCTTAAACTTTATATTTAATTTAGTTTTGCTTGATTATAGATTAATTGCTTTTCTTTATAATTGTGCTTTTTAATCCCCTTTGCTTTTGAGTGATTCTTAGAGAGGATTTATTTGTGGATAAGTCTATTCCCCTTCTCATGGGATTCGCCTCCTGTTTGCCCTATCTACTAGGAGTTTGTGGGGATTATCTTGTGATTTGCTGACGACACAATCAATTAATGTTCCATATTTTCAAAGGTTCTGCTTGGGATGAAATTGTGCTTGATTTGAGTGCTTTGATTTTAATTATTTATTTTCCCTACATTCAGATTTCCTTCAAAAAATTATTTTATCATTATTTTCATAAAACCAAACATAGTCTAATTAAACACTAGACAAAATTAGATGACCTTTTTATTTAAAAAAAAATCTTCCTATTCTAATGATCCTTTTGTGCATGCAGGATTGCGAGTTACTTGAATTATTATAATAAAAGAAAATGTCATCAAAATTAGGTCTCATGTTCATGAAGTACAACCTAATTTGATGTAAAGAGCCTAATTTAACCCCTGAATTTTTGGCTAAGGCAATCAATTAAGCCAAAATTACAAAAATCCTAAAAACCCTAGGGACTAAATCGCATGCCGCCAAAATTGTTCCATTTTCTGCATACAAGGCCGCGGCATGCTAGGGTTCTAATCCTTGTCTAATTAGGTTTGTTCTTCATCCAATCCTAGCCTAATTACATGAGGAAAATATCTAATCCTAATCAATTTTGGCCAAATTAAAGTCTTAGGCCGAATGGATTTAGAATTTTGGCCAATTAAGGCCGAACCATGCAAATTAGGGTTCATCACCTATTCCGATTGGACCCTAGCCCTAATTACATCAAACAAAGCCATATGATACATGATTATATGCAGCAACATGTTAATTTAATGATCTATGGCAAAAATTTAATCCTATGTCGAAAATTACATGATTTTTGCTAGGGGTTTTTTTGCCAATTTCTTTACAAAATTAATTTGGTTTCTAAATCAAATTAAACCTCTAAATTCCAGCAGCTAATCATCATCAAATTCTTCATCAAAGTCGGCACAATCATGGCTAAATACCTAGGTTTTGCGGCATGGAAGAAAATTGATGAATTTAAATTCAAAAATTGAAATTTCATGAAACAATTACCTTGGTTTGATGCTGATTTGGGATCAATTACCATGGACTTGATTTTTGGCTTTGTTTGAGCCAAATTGGGGTTGCATTGATGGGAGTTTAATCCAAATTGCTTGATCTTTGCCAAAGATTTGGAAGCCTCCAAGAACAAGGAGCTGCGGCTTGAATTGCTTGGCATGGAGGAGGACTTTGCTTGATGATTTTTGTTGTTGAAGCCTTGATCTTTGGAAGCCATTGGAGCTTCAAAAGTTGCTGAAATTTTCGGATAAGTATGATACCAAGGAGGGAGGCCGACGATGCTAGGAAAATAGGAGGAAGAATTTTGGCCCAAGACCAATTTCCTTATATACCAGCTCAAGTCCTTTTAATTCAAGGACTTAAGCTTGGGGGGGGGGGGATTTTCTATACCTCAATTTACAATTGAGGGTAAATTGGTCTTCACATAAAATATGTTAAGATGTGTGGTCGAGATTTAATTAAAAATTCTGGAGAAACTTAGTTTCTGCACCACCCTGATTCTAATTGAATTAGGAAATTCTTGTAATTAATTATTTATACCGAAAATTATTAAATAAATAATAAATTTTTGTTTAATAATTACTCCCTCCGTTCCGAATTGAATGGCCACTTTAGTTTTTTTCAGGTCAATCAATGTCATTTTTGACCATTAATTATTACAAGAATATAATTTTTAAAATTTTTTTAAAATAAACTTTGAAAATTTAAAACTTATATTTTTCAAAACATATTTTTTAAAATTTTAATTATATATAAATTTTTTATTATTAATGGTCAAAAACGAAATTGGTTGACCAAAGAAAATCCAATGTGGCCATTCAATTCGGAACGGAGGGAGTATTATTATTTCCCCATTAATGCCGCCATATACTATGGAGGAGGCAGAAGAATTAATTAAGAGGAGATCTCCTTTTAATTAAGATGTCAGCAGGAGGCAGACAACAAAAAAGGAAGTTGGAACTAGGAGATGGGAAACATCTCATGGACTCACAACACTATGCCCAAACCGACTCCTATGACTAAGGAGGGGCCGCCCAGTCTCAGGAAAACTGTCTCCTTCTTCCTGCAATTAAAGGAGGCAGAGAGCTAAAGTTTGTCAGCAAGTAAAACTCTTACCAAAGTGAGAGAGCCATGAGATTTCAAACCTCACACCTCCTCACCATTATCTCCCTAACATGTCAGTTGAGCCGCCTAGCTACTTCCCATCTCCCGGGAGGCAAAACTACAACTTTTGCATTTTGTTCAATTAATGACAAAAAGGCGAAATTGGAGGAATTGGCCTAGCTAGAGGGTGCGGCTCCAAAAAAGGAGCATACCATGATGATCCTTATCCCATGCCGTACCTACTGGTGAAATTTCACTTCATTCTGACACAGTCGAAAAACTTTGTCTCGATTTTCAATTAAGGACACATTGTCGTTTTAAGGTGATCTAGGCATGATTTTTGAACCTAACAAGTTCCATCACCTTAGTTACATGAATTTATGGCTAGATATCAAATTTGAGCCATTTTGGATATTGGTGATAACTTTTACATCCTTTTCAGTTAAGGACATGTGGCTTTCTCACCCCGGTTTTAGCCATTTTCTTAACTAATTGATATGTTTATAATTTGATGAGCTTAATATGGTTATGTAAAGTCAATTTCATGGATTTTATGTTAAGATTCTAAGTCTTGATGTTCGGAGGCCACCTCATAGTCAAATTAGTTGATTTCAGCTCAGAGGAGGTAGCAGATACTTGCTGAACTGCACCAGGAGGAGGAGGACGAAATTTACAAGACAAGGTGGAAGACCAACGTGTTTCTAAAAGCTAGGAGGCGTCCTAGGTGTTTCCTCTCCCTCTCCCTGCTTTTGGAAGCTGCCAAGAAGAAGAAGGAAGCTTCACCTCTCCTTCTTGGAAGCTGTCATCTCCTGAGGAGGTGGAATTTGCCTTCCTGAGCAAGTCTAGCCCATCAAATTCAAGGCCCATGCCGCCCCCTATATAAAGGGATGAATCCAGAGCTTCAGACAGATATCACTCATTTCAAATAAGCTCCTACAGCTACAAACTTGCTCCACGCAAAAAAACCAAGCTCTGTGCTTATTTTCTCTCAAAAGCTCCACGCTTTTTCTCTTGTTCATCACGAGTTCTTACTCGTTCTTCAATATTTCCTTGTTTCAATTTGTCTCTGGACAAAAGAATACTCTTTTAGTGTTATTTCCTTGTTTCAATCTTATCTCCGGACGTAAAAACACTGTACATGTGTTTCTCTCTCAGCAATAACAATCAATTTGTTATTTTCTCTCAATCTCAATCAACAACAGCTATTGCAACGCAAATTTAGGAAGATATATCTTGTGGATCCAATGATTTAAATGCTCCGATGTGACTTTGATCCAGTCCCCACAAATCACTCTAATCTTTAATCTGCTGCTCCGCGCATCAGATCCATGTTTCTACCACCTCTTTGTCAATTTCAGCAAATTGACTGGCACGCCCCCATGCTGTCATAAAATTTTTAACGCAAAAACTCTTCAAGAGATTTTTGGCGCAACACTATGAACACCCATCATTCATCATTCCTTCAACGTTTCAAAAAAATCAACTACAAAAAGAATCATGAAAAACCAATTTCAAGTGAAATTTTATTGCCATTTATGAGATTATATAAACAATAATATTCTTTCAAATGGACAAGGTTCAAATCCAGAAATTCAACTAAAAAAATTCAAAATCTAAAAACAAAATGCCACACCGACCAACAAACTTTTGTCCATATGGTGACTCCAACATCCTCAATCACCAAATAGGTCGAAACCAGTATGGCCATCATTAATCTAATGAAGAGTGCAATGACAAACCAACCATTGATTATGAAGACAAAGGTCAAGAAGGGTGGCAGGATGAACCAAGCAACAAGGATGGTAGGTTGAGGAAATTCGACCATGGGTGCCATATCACATCGCAGTGAGGAATGAAATCGTACCATGGGCGGTGGTTTGTAAGAAATAAAAAAGTTTTTTTACATATAATTTTATTTTATTATTTTAAAATCAATTTGTTATATAATTAACCGAATATAAATTGTTTTATTTTTTTAAAAATAAATGCCATGTGTCGTAATTCATGAGACTAATAAATCAACACGTTTTTAATTGTGTGTGTAATTCAAATTTTGTTTAAATTTACGTTTGCCCCAAATTGATACAATTTTGGAACATTTTACCCCAAATCGACCAATTAAAAGGTTTTGTTTTAAATTACGCCGAAAATGAAACATTTTGTCCTTAATGAAACAATTAGTCCTTTAGTAATAGTATTTTATTTATAGGTGGGTGTATTTTTTATTTATGTGTTTTAACTTTAAAGTGATCTAATATTAGGATGATGGATGAGATTAAATAATGTGATAGTTATACAATATAGGTAGTAGCATATATAACCCAGTAGAGTTATTGGGATATATGCAATCAGTCGCATGATGAAAACAAAAACTATTATCCCATCCACCATAATCGTTGCCAATATATTTCACCTCCTACAGATAGATCATAAAATGAAAGACCACACAATCTTGGAAGGAAAGAGGTGAAAGGAATAGCCAAAATCGGCAGCAAGCATATTAACAATTTGATCAAACTCATACTTACTCGCTCCTTTTTTTTTTTTGGCCACTAACCCATGTATAGTAACAACATCATCATCATCAGTCCAATGGCGACGCAATTGTGAAGCGAATTTCGAGCCGCTTTACAATCAGGGCTGGAGTCGGGACTTGCAAAGATGTCCTCTGATCTCAAACAAACGATCGAGCTTCTCTTTCAGCGATAGGGGAACTACACTAGTTCTTCCCAAGGTCTCCAATGGATGGAACCAAATCTCTGACAGTCACCTCCCTTGCTCATTGGTGATTAAAGGTGTTGAATCCGATCGATCCTTTACCAAACACAACAAAGTTGAATGGCCATTCTTCAACGGTGAGGACTTCATAGGGTGCACTCCCGAATTAAGTAGTTCTTTCTCGCTGACAACACACCTGAGCACTAGAAGATCGGATTGGTGATGCTACACCTTGAAGGACGAGTCCTGCAGTGGCACCTCCATTTCATGCGAACCCAAGGTACGAACACAGTTTCTTGTATGGAATATGTGCTTGCTATGCGTACTAGTTTTAGGTCCAATGAATTATTTGATCCTCTGGCTGAATGACACGGGAGTGTCCCATAAGATCCATGAAGGTGATTCGGGTGAGGTGAATGAAATTAGTAAAGCAAGTACCATGCCATGTAAGCACCTTGCTTTGATGACATGTCACTTTAAGTGGGACCAAGGAAGCCACGTTGGATTGAAGCTAGCACCTCTCCAAGTTGATGCTCATGTGGAAGCAAGCACCTCCCATTTCATGACACATGTTAATGACCCACCTTTCTCCATGTGACACATGTAAGTCAACTTTGGAGGCTTGGAAAACCCATGGATGAAGCTCTCTCTTTTGGTTGGATGAAGATGGCAAGTTGGGCACAAGTTGAAGACATCATCATTTTGATGATGGAAATGAAGATTTCGGCCACCTAAATCCAAAATGGGTTCATGCTACTTTTGAGCACCTAATTAGCATTTCTAGCTAATTTGAGGCTGTTTTAATTAAGTTGTAAATTGCTTAACTTAAACTTGTTTAATTAGCTTTAGTTAAGTGTGTTTAAGTGCTAAATAGCCTATATAAGCTATTTTGAGCACTATAGTAAATCAGATTTGAATTTTGTAAACTTTGAACTTTTGTTCTTGCTTTGTAACCTTGTCTAGGTTTGCATAAGCTTACCTATAACATTAAGAGTGGTGTAATCTGTATCTCTTATTGATTTGGGATAAGTTTCTGTATCCATTGAATTCATCTTGTGGTGAAATCTGTATCAAATTGTGTTCTTTGGTGGTGAGTTTCGACCGGTTCTTCAATTGGTGGTGAAATCTGTATCCAATTGCTCTTGAACCCGTGTGCTTAAATCTTTATTTTTCTTGTTGAACCCATTCCCTAAATAATCCAAATACTTCATTTCCTTCTTGTGCATTTTTAAGCGTTTAGCTTCATTTGAACACTTAAACAACAAAATCTGTTTTTAGAGCAACTCATTCAAACTCATTTCAATTCTGTTTTGAGTCATCCCCGTATCACTGAATTGGTTAGTCTTAGGCAAACTAGTACCGTCGATGACTATTATGATAAATTTGAACCCCTGTTGAACTTGGCACATCTATTTGATAGACAAGGTCTTAGTATTTTTTTCACTAACATCAAACCGGATTTGTCTAGAAGGGTAACAGAACACCTATTGACCTCTACCATGTTGTTAATTTGGCTCGACATCTTGAGAAGTTTTACTTTGAGGCAACGCCAAACACCAAACCCTACTATAAACAATCTATTTATACGGCCTTTTCTTATTCAACTGGGCCTCGACCACCTAATAAACTTCCCCTTATCATCCCATTTGTTTCCGCAACTCCCCTAATCACATACCCCACTTCCAAGCCAAACAGTCACACTAAAACAGAGTCTCCAACTCCAAAGAGCTCTATGGTTCCCACTAAAGAGGAACATAATGAAAGGAGGAAAAAGGGACTATGCATGCGGTGTAGGCAAAAGTTCTCACTTGGTCACAAATGTGGGGCGAGATCTCAACTCTACTATATATTGCTAGAAGATAATATCGAGTCTCAAGATAGTGATGACCTAGTTGAGATGGGAGAATATCAAGATGATTCTAACAGTGTGTTTGGATTGAGGGACCTGGATGGGGTGGGACCGGACAAGACAAGAAGGGAGGTATTATTAACTAAAGTCTCATGTTTGGATTAGAAATTAATGTTGATCCATGAGTTTCGGAGGACCAAAGTTGATCCTCTAAGATCATTATACCTCCAATTTATTTGGTACTTCAAATTGGAGTACTAGAGGAGAGAAAAGTTCAAGAAAAGTTTTTTGATATGTAATGTCTAAATTGGGCTAATCTATTTTAATAAATTACTAACCTATTTTATGCTAATTTAACTACGTACATATATATGAACCAATGTCTCCCCCTACTTTTTTCCCTACCTCCTCTTTGCTTCAGAATCTCTCACAATTAGACAAATCAAACTCAGAGGTGAGATTCTTATCCAATTAGACTTTGTTCTTATGTTATGTTTACGTTATTCTTATGTCTGCCTTGTTTCTTCTTTCTTTGGATATTATTTTGTTATATTTTGTCCAAAAATCAAAGCTAACCTTGATTTTGATCGTTTTCCTTATGACGTTCATGCCTAATTTCATCTCTCTTGAATTTAATTTTATTGTTGTGTCAAGTCTATCATAGCCAAAACATATACTAAAACCAAAATTAATAATTGATTTCAGTGAATTCAAACCAAAATTATTGTTAGACTAGCAGCAAGTCCAGCCAAATCATGCTCCATATAATCGAATACAGGATATAAACTACAAGACATCCTGTATATCTTTAAACCTATTTTTATAGAAAAAAGAAGGAAATAAGGAAAAGTTATCATATTTTTTACCTTGCAGCAACTACAAAGCCAAGGTAGACCGTAAATTCCCATCAATTTCTAATATTTAAATTAGGTATAAATTTAATCAATTTTACTGTATGGAGTAATATTTAATTGAAGTATAAATTGAACCAAGTATTTTGATAAAAGGGAATTTTACCAGATGGAGAAAGCATCAATGGCAATGGATATGAATTGAAATCAAAGAAATTAATGATTTACCAAATCACGATTCATAAGGATATTGAGAGCTTTACTCTCCACTGAAAATTTGTTCACAAAATTCCATGACAACAACACATGAAACACATATGCAGCAGTCGATAGTCATCCAACGATCAAATTCTTGAGTTGTGCTTGTTAGAACATGGAATTTGGCATAGACAAGACGAAGTTATAGATCATTAAGCACCCAATTAACTTTACATCACTCTTTTATATTTTGTTTTCTACATCCTTAATTATATTGTAAAGTACCAAATGTAGCTTACTCAATCTTTAAACATAGGGTCATTTTTCTTTTCCAAATCTTGAAATTCATCTATATATATATATATTAATAGATTTTGTATTATTTGCATAGATGGACAACAAGATCAACAAGATGATGATTGAATATTTATGGGAAAAAAAACGTCGAAGGGCAGTTTTGTTTGTAATTTGCTTAGTAATTTATTGGTATATACGTAAAAAAACAACGTAAAGAGACAATTGATCACAGTTTTAGCCAAATTGTTGGGAGTCAGAAGAGTCGAAATATTATAAGAATGGGACCTATAGCCTTTATAGATTTATGTGCAATGTTGAACATGCCAGTCTAGAACCCACTGGACAAGTTTCAATTGAAGAACAAGTTGCTAAAACTCTTTATATATTGTCACATCATTCAAAAATAGGGAGATACAATTTTGGTTTAGACGATCGAGGGAAACGACCAGTCAATATTTTCACCGTATTTTGATATCTATAATAGGGTTAGAAGACAGATTCCTTAAACAACCATATGACTCACAAATTCTCATCCAGATACTTGGAAACAATAGATTCTTTCCATACTTCAAGGTAATTTTTTTATTATTAATTTCATAACAAATTTACTTTTAATTCAAATAAGAATTAATATTATAAAATATTAAACTATTGTTGGGATTGCATTGGAGCTATGGATGGAACTTATGTTGGAGCTAAATTATCAACGGTAGACACTCCAAAATATTGTGATAGAAAGGATTACCAGATACAAAATGTATTGATAACATGTTCATTTGATTTAAAATTTACTTACGTCTTAATTGGATAGGAAGGCATCACATCAGACTCGAGAATTGTGAAAGATGAGCTTTCAAGAAAAGATATATAGATTCATAATTCCAAACGGTACTTATATAGTAATCTATATATATATATATATATTAATTACTATTGTTTAGCTTTAGTTACTTTAGTTACATAAACAATACGATTCTCACTATATTGCAACTTGGGGTAGGCAAATATTACCTTGTTGATGCTGGAATTATGTTGAGGAGCAGATTGCTTGCACCTTATAGAGGAGTCCAATATCGTTTAAACGAATTCTCGAATAATCGTCTAGGAAATGCTAAAGAGTTGTTCAATCTTAGACATTCATCATTGCGTAACGCGATCAAAAGAGCATTTGGTGTTTTAAAAATCAAAGATTTCCCATAGTTTCAAGTGCAAATGTCAACATATGGAGTTCAAACTCAAAATTCAATAATTATAGCTTGTTGTATCATCCATAATTACTTGATGGGTGTAGATCCTGATGATGACCTTATAGCCGATGTTGATTCTGAACTAATGGCTACGCCTAGTGAACAAGAGAATCAAGCTCCCATAAATTAGAATGAAGAGTCTGCTAAAAGAGAATAATTGAGAGAATTTATAGCTAATGACATGTGGAGAGAATTGACTATTGTTGTCCTTTTTTATTTTTTGAAACTTAATTTTTTCCTCATTTGTAATACAGATTAGTGAACCTTTTTATAGCTTTCTAATGTGAAATTATATTTGTCATCTTTTGTCATTTTTTGTTTTGCTTGTCATGTACTTTTTCTCATCTTGATTTTGTGATATAGTTATCTGGAATTATAATTTACATGTTTTATATGCCAATGTGTAGGGTTGAATATGAGAAAAAAAATAAAAAGAATGAGTCGGGGTCTACATCAGATAATGAGCAAAGTATCACGTGGACAACAGCTAAGGACAATGCCGTCGTTGATGCATATTTGCATCAACATAACATGGGAAATTGGGTAAATGGGACTTTCACTACAGGTGCATATAATAACATAGTTGTTGAATTAGAAGAAAAGCTTGATATGCGCATTGACAATTAAAAAGTTCAAAGTCATTGGAAGAAGAATAAAGCAAATTTCTCAAAGTGCTGTGACATATTCAAAAATCATGCGAACGGATTTTCTTGGAGTCTGATAACCAACAAATGGGATGTTGAGCCTGATGTATGGAATCGACTAATTGAGGTAAATTTAATTACTTATTTATAATTGTCGCAATTAGAAAATTTTTACCATTAGTTCATTAACATCATATATTCATAATTCATATGTTAATTATAATTTTGTAGAAGCATCTTGAAGCTAAAGAGTGGATGAACAAACCAATTGCAAATTATGATATTGGTCATACGATTTATGGAAATAATCGGGCAACGGGAGAAAACATAGCAACTGCTTCAGAAATGAGACAAAGCGGACAATCTGCTGGAACAAATGACGATTTGAGTATGAACAATATTTAAGATATTGATCGTTTAGTCTATGAAAATGAGGTAACATATTAAAGAATATGAAAATGGGGTAATCTTGATATCCCTTGAAAATCGCTTTAGAGCTGCTTCTAGGGTTCTAACTAGTTTAGTGACTAAAAAAAGCGAAAAAAACAAAATTAGATAACAAAGATGGAGAACTTATTCGAGAGGGGTTTGAAATCATTCCTAATGCACTTATTGCTGGAAATGCCATCTATGAAAAGGTTAATAATCGATTCGATCCAATTTCTGAAGACAAGATCTAGAAGCTATTGGAGGACATAGGGATAGACTCAAATTTAATAACTACTGTTTATCTTTATTTCATTGATTATCTTGAGAAAGTAAAAGCAATAATGGAATGTCCATGGGAGAAAAAAAAGGAGTTAGTTGAAAATTTGGTGCATGCCGGTTCTTCTAGCCATTAAACATTTTTCCTAAACTTATTTGGTTAATTTTGCAATTGATGTGGAATACGAATTGTTAGGATTTTTACTTTACATTTATTTTGCATGGGAACATCATGTTGTCGAGATGTGACTTTACTTTTCATTATTTTTAAATAACGCATGGTATGATGACTTTTTATTTCTTTATGTAGATTTTTATTTGTTTACTACGGTTAGATTACCTATTATTTTTTGTCTACAAATTATATTAGCTTTCATCAATATTATTATATATTATATATGAAGCGTACAAGCCAATTTAGCTTGTTGAATCATCATAGTGGCTCCTACAAGTGATAGTTGTATATATATATATATATAAAAGGAATTTGATGTAAGTAAAATAACAATTTAAATTAAAAAAATTAAAATAAAGGGTATAACTGAGAAATAGTTTTATAATGTGCTCCATCTTTTCCTTTACACAATGAAACTGAATAAGGGATGTTAGATATTCCTTTCTTTTCTGAAATTTTATCCAATCCAAACAACAAATAGGTACTTGCTATCCTTTCCTTAAAGAGCCATTTCTTTCCCATTCTTTCCTATTGATCTTCCCAAAAATTTATCCAGACACACTGTAATAGTGGAAATAGTACTCCCGAGAGCCCACCAATTATCACTTTGCATGCTTTACTAGGTACCATTGGACCACAAACAATGAAAGTATTGGGAAAGATAAAAAATCAAAGGGTGCTTATGTTAATTGATACAGGGAACTCTCACAACTTCTTTAATAACAACATGGCTAAAAGGATTGGCTGCCAGTTAAGTCCCGTTAAAAGAGTTCCTATTACAGAAGCTAATTGTGACGATTTGATTTGTATGGAGATGTGCAAAACTCTTGAGTCGGAAGTCCATGGCGTAAAGCAAGTTTCTGAAGTGCTCGTGTTGGGAGAGGAACCCGGGCCTTGTCTGCTTCAGACAGACCCACAGAGTGATTTAATATACATGTCGGACACCAATCCGAACCCAAAAGTCTTGACTGATGGTTTCTTGGGTCCTTCATGTATATATGCCACTCAAACAACCCATCCTTTTATGATGTGGGATGTTTCCTCACATGTGAATCCTCAACAATCTCCCCCGATTTACATGTGAGTCCTCATCTCTCCCCCGTGCGGCCCAACCCGTCAAGTCTTAAGCCAATTTCCGGCTATCCAAGTCTTAACCCCTGGAGTGGTACAAGCTACGAACATTCCACAATCGCATGCCCCTGGCCGCAGGCTAACCAGGTTTACCGTGCTCATGAGCCACACTGATCGAGTTCAACTAGACTCTGATACCACATGTTGGGAGAGGAACCCGGGCCCTGTCTGCTTCAGACAGACCCACCGAGTGACCCAATATACATGTCGGACACCAATCCGAACCCAAAAGTCTAGACTGATGGTTTCTTGGGTCCTTCATGTATATATGCCACTCGAACAACCCATCCTTTTATGATGTGGGATGTTCCCTCACATGTGAATCCTCAACAGCTCGTGATCCCTTTACTTAGTTGTGATATGGTCCTCGGTTTACTTAGTTATGATATGGTCCTCGGCGTGTGTCGTAACGTGCGGGTCCAGGGTGGTCCGAACCCTACCGTTTAACGACTTAAGAACTAAAAACTAAGGGAGTCGCCACTAATCTTTTTTAACCTAGGTGTGATTAGCCACCTATCAGATTATTAAGGCTAATGTTACCCTAAGCTTGGCGAAGGTAACACTAAACCTAATAAACGGTCTTCTAGCCAGAGTCCTAAAGGTTCGGGAGTCGGGTACGCGTGGGGAAGGATTAGCACCCCCACAACGCCCGTCGAAAGACGGCACTGACTAATCTAGACTTAACTGTGGGTTTCCATATTTGGTTGTTTTCTATCTTTAAGTATATTCATGCCATTTGACTCTTACTAACTAACATATTCTTCTCTCCTTTTTATTAACTACCATTTTTACTAATTATCCTCTTCTTACTTATTACCATTTTTACTTTTGCTACTTTTATCATTTTTACTTTTACCATTTTTCTTACTCTTTTACTTAATACCATTTTTTTACTTAATACCATTCTTTACTCTTTTACTTAATACCATATTTCACTTGATACCATTCTTGACCTTCTTACTTAATACCATATTTTACTTAATACCTTTTTTACTTAATACCATTTTTACTCTTTTGTTTAATATAATTTTTCACTCTTAGTACCATTTATTGCTCTTTTACTGTAATTTTATTCTTAAAACCATCCTTTTTTACTAGTCACTTCTTTTACTTTTACCTTTGAATATTACTTCATTTGCTACTTCTCTTAATTTTACTTTTGGTCACTACTTCTTTTACTTTTACCATTTTTACTAATTACCCTTTTTTGCTTTCTATCTTACTTGCCATTCTTTCACTTGTACTCTTAATTACTATTTCTTTAATTTCCCATTCGTTAATTTACCTTTACTCTTAATTGTTGACTTTCTAATTACTCATTTTACCTTTTACTAATTACTAATTTGCAAACTATTCTTCCAATCAACTCTCTTACTTTGAATCTCAATTACCACTTTAATTATCAATCTCTTCTTAATTTACTTATTAGTCCCTTTTACTTCCTTTCTTAATTACTGATTACTAATTTTACTCCCTTTTTAATTATCAATTTACTGATTAATCACTCAACTCTTAATTACTGATTTGCTGATTACCATCACTTTGACTCTTAATTATCGATTTACTGATTACTATTTTTACCTTGACTCTTTAATTACTGACTTTACTTATTAATCTCTTACCTTGACCCTTAATTATCAATTTACCGATTACTATCTTTTTACTTAATTATTTAATTACTGATTTACTGATTACTACTTTTACTCCCTTAATTATCAATTTACTTGATTAATCTTTTTACTTTATTACTGATTTACTGATTACTATTACCTTGACTCTGATTAATCTCTTTTTACTTAATTACTTATTTACTGATTACTATCACCTTGACTCTTAATTATCAATTTACTGACTAGTCTTTTTACTTTACTTTCTGCTTCTTTTGTTTTCATTTTTTATTGATTGACCCTTGATGTATGGATGCATATGATGCATGAATTCCGGTTTAACAACTGTTTTACCAAATGGGTATACAAGAGGCATCATTTGGGCACCTTCCACTTGATTGGTAAGACCCCCAAATAAATGCCTCAAGCCTAGGAAATCCGGATCAAAATGGACAATGCTATCAACATTTCAACTGGTTATTCCATCATCGGAGTCCATTTATTTTTTAGCCAAATGAACAAGATATCAACAACATTTTAAGGAAATTAAACATGGATGCACGTGTAGCCCAATTAGTTGCAATCCCAAACTCAAAAAACCCAAATGAAAGAAATAAGGCCCAAACAAACTAGAGTCCAATAAATAAAGTAACTAAACCAAAAAAATAACTATTTGAAAGGCCCAAAGCAATTTAAGGCCCAATGGGAAATCTAAACCATTCTTTATTCCAAATGCAAACTCCAATTTTACTATTTGGTAAATAAAAGCAATCCAAATTCTAGAACTTCTAAGTCTTAATCCAATTTAAAGGACTTAAACAAACCCTAATTTATTATTTTATTTCTAAGGTTAGTGGCTAACCTTTTTACTAAAAATTACTATACCCCAAACTTTATTAGCAATTTAAACTACCCTAGCCTCATCCAATTCTTAAGTTGTTTATAACATACTAATTCCTAGGAATACTTATTTTCAAATTCAAATTAATCCACTATATAGATCTATTTGTATTATCTAACCAAAATTATTTTTTTCCTTTTTTCTTCAAACCTAAATAATATTAATTTCATTTATTTAAACTAGCAGACTCTTAATTGAACAAAATTAAAACTAAAAGGACTAGATCAAACCAAAACCGGTCTTTTATTGAAAACGGAACAAACTATGCGTATTTAAAAGGACAAATTAGTTAACTTTTGAGCCTATTCGATCTAAAACAGAACCAAATTAGAGATGAAAACTGAAATCAGGTCCTTAATCAACATAAACGTAAAATTTTCAGGGGCCTAATTGAATAACTAACTAAAGTACGCCCTAAAATAATCTAATAAACCCTCACATACGTCACACCTATATATAACAAGTTAAAATAGAAAAATAAAAAAGAAACCCAAAATTTAACGTTACCTTCTCTCTCCTTCCGCCGGAAATCGCTCCGCCGTGCCGGTCTCCGTGCGCCGCTGCGTCGGAGTGTTTTCCGGTCACCGATGGTCTTCAAACTCCGTCTAAAGGCTCTCCTCAAATCTCTGAACTCAGCGCCGGTGTCCGTTTCCTCCAAATCTCGACAGAACCTTCTAGATCTGGGTTTTGCCGAAACCACCTCAAGCTTTCCAACCGAAAAATCTGACCGTCCGATGGCTCCATCCTTCAGGTATATTGTTCTTCTTCCTTGTTTATCTCTTTTTACCGAAGCCAACTTTCAAACTATAACTTAGATCTAAATGCCTCAATTTGACCTAATCCATATTGTTTCTGTGTTGTTTTTTGGGTGTTTTCGACAGGAAGTTAAAAGGAAAGGAACGGTGTTGAAGGTTTAAAGCAAAGAAGAGAAGAAATGAAAGGTAAGAAGAAAACTACTCTTTTTCTGATTTGCTTTGCTTGCTATAAAACTATGAACAAAAATAAAGTCCTTTTTTTGTTTTTTGGGTTACTGGAAGAACGGACTACTGTTAGAGTAAGAAAAAATTAGGGTTTTTTGTGTGTTTTTGAGTCTATTTGGAAGATGAAAAATGGCTAGGGTTTATGTTTTTTGGGATCTGTGTTCTCTCTGTTGAAAAACTAAGAGCCCAAAACTAGGGTTTTTTCGGTCTCTGTGTCTGCTCCTTTTAGGAATGAAAGAGGGGGGTTTTTATACAGTGGTTGGTTCTAGAAAATGGAAGGCTAGGATCCGTTTATGTTTTTAATCCATGGCTGGAAAAAAAATGAGTTCATGGGTGTCCTTGCTTGCTTTTTGATTGGCCTGTTGAATGCTGAGGTGGAATTTTCTGGTCTTGTAATTGGCTAGTCCCCCTTTTAGGCGTTTTTGATCCTGTAGGCTTATATTGCTTGCTTGATGTCCTTTGATCTCATGGTGATATCAGATTCTTGCTGATGCATGGTGAGATTTAATTGTTGGAATCTTGTCTAACTTTGTATCTTTGCCTCTGATATTTGCCATGTGTCCTTTTGACCTGAGTTCTTCTTGATCTGATGGTTGTCTTTTGACCCTTGATGATGTATGTGTCACATGCAACTTATGCATTTCATCCCATGTTGATGCGCCCAAGGCTTATCATGGAAGGAATTATGCGCCAATGACTTATTATGGACTTGAAGACAAGCATGGAGAGCATGGAAAGGACGTGCAAGGGCTGCAAGGAAGCATGGAGATGTATGAAGATCATAGAGATATCGTTGAGCATGTTCCAAGCACCAAAAAGATGATATTCGATCCATTGAAGATGCCTAATAGTCCGATGACAATAGCAAGAGCTAAGAGATTCAAGGATGCACTCATGGGCCTTGTTCGAGCTCATCTTGAAAACTTGAAGACCATTGAAGAGCTTTGGTGGTGATTTGGGCAAGAAATTACAAATCAATTACAAGTTCATCACATTGCTTGCTATTGATTCTAGATGGCCGGATTGACATCATAGCATGAGCCCATTATCATTAGTTATCTTTGTTTGGGCTTAATTCTATCTTAGATTAGCTTATTTTTAAGTTTGGACCTTATTTGGATTGGGCCTTGGTTGACTAAGTCCAATCCTTGTTTAATTATGTCTTTATTTCCTTTTCCTAGTTGGGCAAGGACTAGTTTTTCCCTAGCCCTTATATTTGGACGAAAATTAGGATTTATTTTAGGATTTTGGTTGACCCTATCACTATATAAGGCCACCAATATCTCTTGTAAAAGTGGAAGTTGAGTTGATTAATAAAGTTGAGGATTATTTTCCCAAATTGATTATCTTAGCTTCATTGTTCTAGTTTGAGCAAATTTAGGACTCTTCAATCTTGTAGAGTCCTAGCAAACAATTAGGTTGTGATTGCTTAATTGTTTGTGAATTTTGTGATCTTGAGAATTAAATTGCAGGTCTAATTGAGTGCTTAAGGCCGACGAAAGAGGAGGGATAGCTCTGTGAAGGTCATCGACATACAAGTCTAGAAGTTGAAGAAGTTCAAGTCGACTTTGGTGGATATTCAAAGGTTGGATTTGAATATAATACAACTAGATTCGTATCACCTGTGTTGAGCTGTGAACTGAGGTGGCTTTTCTCCACTGATATTATGCTAAACTGGAATTTCCCTTGCTCCTGATTCGTTGCAGGCTTGTGTGTGCATGTGTCTGCAGCATGTTTAGGTGTGCAGTACACACTTATTTGTGTCATTTTTCTGCTATAATTTGCCTTTATTGCTTAGGGTACTTTCATGTTTTCCTTGTCAATGGATTAGAGTACTTCCAGTCTTGTCTTCTCCTTTGATGGCTGAGATAGGCTCTTTAAGTCCAACTGCATTTTCCTTTGGTGCACTGGATTATTTTTAGAGACAAATTACTGCCTGCTCATGAACTTGGTCTCTCAAGTTTGTATTAAGCTTACTAATCCTCTTGTTTTCTTGTGCTTTACTGCTGCAAATCCTGCTGTTTTGCCTCCTTTGTTGGACAAGGGCACTGCTGAGGTGGCGAGGGGTACCATCCGAGCTTGGTCCCCCATGCCCAAAAAAGATAAGTGTCCTAAAGCTGTCTTTAGTACTAATTTAAATGCTATTTTTGCTTAATTGTTGCTAATTTGTGTTTTGAACCTTGTTATGCAGCAACTTTGTAGCTTTGAAGAAATCTGAAGCTTTGGATACTCTGAAGATGATCACAGTCTTGCCCTTAACCCGAAAAGGGAGTGTAATTTTGGCTTAATCTGTATTTTTAATCTTTGTATTAAATTTGTAAAAGAAGGAATTTGGACATTATGTATTTTTTATGAGCATGTTTCGATCTTGGGCTTGTCAAAGAAGATCAAAAGTGCAAAGCATTTCAAAACTTGGCGAATGGGCCCAAGACACATAGTCAATCCATAAGCAAAACAAAATTAAAAGGGACAATCAAAATAACCTAACAAAGAAATGAGCTTTTTAAGGATGAAAAGGAAATGGGCTTCTAAAAATGATGAGGATATTAAATTTTTGGCCTGAGAAGAAATGGACTAAGGCTAAGGAAAAGTTTGGGCATGATTAAATTTGACAAAAGGCTTGACAAATTAAGATTGGAATCTGGAAAAAATAGTGTGTCTACAGCGTGTAGTGGATCAAAACCCTTGACCCATTTGGTGGGACTTCAACCTGTTAATCATGCAATTTTAGCTTGCTTTAGAATGTTGTCTCTTGATAGGCATACAAGGGGAATCAGCTGAACTTTTTTCTGAGAAACAAGCTGCCAAAGTATTAGGGCACCCAAAGACTATATTTGCAACCTCTTACTTTAGACTCAAACACCTTAGCTTTTCACTGTAGAAACTTCTATCAATAACATGCCTCACCTACAGCCAGATCTGAAGGCATTGTTACAACAATTTGCACCTACTTTTTATGTGCCTTAGTAAGTGCCTCCCACCAGGTCCCATGACAACCACATCCCAATAAAAATGAAAATTAGGCCATCAAGTTGAGGCCCTACCATCCAGAAGGATGTCATTGAACATATGGTGCAAGAGATGAAAGATACTAGTGCTATCTGAGAAAGCCAAAGTGTTGGTCCATATGCAAAGAGGTAGGGGGTGAATAGCTTATATTGACTTTTTCGAGTTTTCTGTCACAACGGTTAAAAGCACTAGTAAGAAAGTAGCTAATAGTGGCACTAACTAGAGGCGGAGAGAATAAACCTAAGTTACTCAGCTTGCAATAACGAAACACAGTAAAGCAGTTAACTTTGGATGAAAACAGAAAGTAAAAGAGATAAGGAGAATGATAAAACTAGAAGGATAGAAGTAAAAGGAAGAATGAGAGACATGTTCGATTTATAGAGGTTCGGCTCTTCCAGCCTATGTCCTCTTCATTGGTTTCAATCCCCTAAAGTGTAGAAGAGATCCTTTAAGATCCGATATACACAAGTTTGAACCTAGATACAATCTATTGAAATTAAGATCTTAAGAACAAAGACTGAATAAAACCAAGCAGAAAGATTAAAGAAAATAGAAAATTTCTTGGACTGCTAGGAGCGAAATTCTGGAGTGAAGGAGTGAGTAGGACTTTCAAAAATCTCCAATACTTGGCTACAACGGTTCTATCTGAGTTTAAATACTCAAATCTTCAATATGACCGTTATCGAGTAGCCATTTTAAATTTCCGCGTGTTGCTTTGTCCTTCAGTGGATGATAGCTCACTAAAAGCTTCAACGTGTTCGTATTGTACTATGCTTACATCATCCTTCCATTATCGCTTCACTCTTTTGCTCAATAGTGTCACTAACACTTTATTGCATATCTAAACTTGTTTAAATCTTCAATCTTCAAACTCTGACTTGTCTTGAAATAACTTCAGATGCGCTGTCTTGATGAGGGTCTTCATGTAAATTTTTATTGACTGATATTAACCCTTTTGAATTCTTCGAGTCTTCAATTATGTTCCACGATGCTAAGAGTTTTGTGCCATCTCACTGTGACAATGTCATTATCGAGCTTTCTGTGCTGATCACAACCTTTCTCAATTAAAGGCACTACTGCACACTCCCAACAATCATTACTCATCATACATCAGTTTCTTTTGTTATCATCAAAAACATATGAGTTCAACAATCTCCCCCTTTTTTGATGATGACAAAACAGACTTTGAATTGAGAAATAATTAAAGCAAGTAAACTTAGAGAATATAAATGAAATTAAATCTCCCCCTAAGTTCGTGCCATCTATTCTCATTAACCAGAGCAATATACAAATCAGTGCAATTTATGAAGATATTTAGAAGCCGCATTAATAACTATCAGAGCATAAGAACTATGACTATCTCAAACATATATAGATTAACAGTTCTAAAAGATAGCAAATGATTCCAAAATATCACTCAAGGTATCAGAGAAATAAATATTTAAACTTCTGCCTTTAAAGAGGGGTAGAGTAGAAAGATGTTTCCATTAACAACATTAATACTCCCCTTGAGTTAGTCAATTCATCATCCCCATCGACCCCATCCAAGAATGTCACAAGGTAGCATGCTGGCTTTAAAAATACATGTCTTTAAAACTTCACAAACAGTTAAAAGCAACGCATGTAAAGCAAAAGTATGCCCTTTCAAAGGCATTAATCTTAATCTCTTAAGCTCAATCCACAATATTTTCTCGCCCTTTTTGTCATAAGAAAAAAAGGATTCCACTAATTTCATGCAACACAAATGTTAGTGCAAAAACGAGCAATATACAGAGATAGGAAACTAACAAGCATAGATAGATAAATAAAGGCATCCGCATGTCCAAAAGCAAATATCCAGACTATTCAAGGTACTCATCAGGTACCAAATTACATACCAAAAAACTTAAACATAAAAGCAAAGTTGAGAAAAGCAAAAGAATGCATGAAATGTTTTTAATGTATGAAATGATGCATAATGCACCTAATGCATCCTAAGAATCATCTCCTCTAATTCCTCAGATGACTTCTGAATTGAACATTTCTTTCCTTATTCATCCTCTGACTCTTCTTCATCTTCATCTTCC
The DNA here is from genome assembly GCA_001974805.1 of Corchorus capsularis. Lineage (NCBI taxonomy): Eukaryota > Viridiplantae > Streptophyta > Magnoliopsida > Malvales > Malvaceae > Corchorus > Corchorus capsularis. The sequence continues at coordinate 28,244 of AWWV01012745.1, forward strand.
TCTTCCTCAAAGGGAAAATTGCTTCTTTGTTACTAATGCTGATCATTGAATTATTGAATCATTGAATCTTAGCTCAAAACAAACACTTTCTTCTTCCATTCAACTACCAGCTTCCAAGGATTGTCCTTTTATTCTTCTTTTTTCAAAGTGCAATTTTTTTATTTCACTTTCTTTTTTTTTCACTTTTTTTTTCAAAGGGACAACTCTTGACATTGCAAGATCTCTTCTCCTCTTTTCAATCAGTTATTCAAGACAATTCACTCCTTTGGAAAGCTTCAAAACGGAGGGAAATTTACCACACAATTATTCTTCACTTATCAAGCCAAGAAAATGATTTTCAATTTAGCATAAATGGCTAAAACAAGGGAAAATAAGGGTGTAAAAAGATAAGGTTTAAGATCAATTGGAAATTTCGATTTCAATAGTGAAAAGGGTGTGAGATCAAAGAATCAATGTGTGCAAAAATATCAAGCATGAACAAAGTAAACTGCAATGGATGAAAAATGCAAACTTACCAAAGCAAGTATCAATCAATCAACTTTCAATCTTTGAATGAAAACATCCTATTCTCACATGCAATAGAATAGAAAAATATCATGAGCATAGTGATCGGTCGTCAGCAATCATAAAAATAATCACAACAATTAATAACTAAAAATAGCTAGGGCAAGTAGGGGTCGATCCCACAGAGAGCTAGGTTATTATTCTTTTTCTTATTAAAAACAAAATAAATAAAGAGAATTTTCGAAGTAGAATTGAATTAAGTTTAGCAAACAAGTAAAATTAACTAAGAAAGCAATCAAGAAAACTAAAGAAAACAATTAATTAGAAAGCAGTGAATAAACTGAGAAAACAATTAAAGAAAACCCTCCAACATAGAATTAATATCCCTCTTGACAATTAATCATGGATCATTGATAACTAAAAATTATGAAAACATTGGATAGCTCGTTTGGAATTAAATCCGAAATTACCAAAATTAGATAAAAGGTCTATTTTCCAGCTTAATTTACCCCTTTCATTCATAACAATCAATTACCTTATTAGGACTTAGAGATTTGTTAAGAACAAAGCATTAAGAACTAGTAATTTATGAACAAGCACAACAAGCAATTACTCACCCATTGATTCTTATCTCTCTTGGAAGGAAGTATTAGTTTTCCTCCAATTGCTACAAACAATTAAATCTGAAGTATTAGTTCTAGACTTAATTTAGCTAATGTTAACTTAATTTATCAAGATAGTGTCGACTCCAATCCATCAAAACAAGCAACATAGAATTAAAACAGAGATTTAAGAAATACCCTAAACAATTCTCATAAATAAGCACAAAATCTCATCATGATATAAGTCAATAGATCAATTAAATTCTACATTGGAGAAAAGAAAAGGATTACTCACTCATGAATTAAGTGAGCATCCACAAATAAGAAGAAGAAAACTTATCTAAGGATGAAGAAGAAGAAGGGGGCGGCGGCTCCTAGGGCTATCTCCTCCAAATCTTCAAGAAATTCTACAATATTTTTTATGGGAATAGAATACATAAAAACTTAGACCTAAGTTGGCTATTTATAGGAGAAAAATAACCTAAAGACTCCTATTAGACTTAGGATAAGACTCTAGGACGTTCTAGGCTCTAACTTGGACTCCAAGTTGGATTAAAAGTCTTCCTAGTGTAGAATCCAAGTCAAAATAGGAATCCAGAAAATTCTGGATTTCTGCAGAAACTTCGACGGAAGATTTGCGCTTGAAAAAGGCAGATCTGGGCTTCGGTCTTCAAAGGAAAGTTATAGATATCGGAGTTAGCTTTCCAATGGTTACTCATGGGTCTAAAACGGACATCTGAGCAGAAAGTTATGGCCTTTTCGCCGAGACAGCGCTGAATACTAGTCCAACTAGGACTAGTATCGGGATTATTGCGGAAATTGGATATTCTCTTGGATTTGTGTGGCACAAATTGGGATCTTCACTCCAATTGTGGGTTTATATGGGCTAAGTATTATCCCATATAAAATATCCAAAGTTCCATAGCTTCCGAGCTTTTTCAAGGCTTGTCTTCAATCCTTCGCATTTAAAGCTCCAATCTTCAATTCTTGCTCCTTGAAATAATTCTTTAATGATCTTCAAGTCTTCAAATTGTATTCAAGAAATCTTCAATCACGAACCTTGAATCTTCAAATCTATACTCAAAATTACTTTGCTCATATCTGTGTAAAAAGTCATCAAAGTAGCTCCAAAAGTAGTGAAAATTAACAAATTCCCAATTTCACATCTCATAAAGATTAAAAACACAAATATTATCAAAATAAGGTAAATTAGAGCATAAATAGACCCAAAATCATAGTAAAATAGCCATAAAAATAGGGTTGTTTTTGCCTCGATCACATAGCAAAGCTTGAAAAAGAAATTAAATCAAGAACTAAATCATGCTAAATACTCAATTTTTGAAATCAAATCAAGGATTCAAGACATATGCATATTCAAGATGTGTGCTTAGTCTTTTGTTCTTGGATTTTCGAAATCTCTACCCCACACTTGAATTACACATTGTGCTCAATGTGTATGCTAGCAAGAAAAATGACATTTTGAAAAAACTTATGGGAGAGGTTTTGAACAAAAATGAATTTTGAAAAGCACACTAGCAAAAACATTAACTAAATCTAGCAATTTAATTCAAGCAAAGAAGCATACTAAGCAAAAATCAACCAATTCAACAAGCTAAGAATCAAAGCAAAGAAGAAATGGCAATCAATAGCAAACAAGTATAATTAAAAGAGTTAGGGTTTAGAAAAGCTTATTCGTTGGCGTGATCAATTTCACCTCCAACATGGTGTGCTTCTCTTCCTCCTAATTTGCATAGCGAGCAACTAAACTTGAATTTGACCTAAATACAAAACACACAAAATTGAAAATAAAAGTTAGTAGTTAGTAAGCATGGGTTGCCTCCCAAGAAGCGTTTTGTTTAGCGTCTTTTAGCCCGACGGAGCTTCAAGATCATTTATTTTCATCCGAGAGATGTAAACAGGTTCTTCCAAATAAACCGTTTCGATTAAGCATGCTTGCATTGGCTCAATGAAAGGCTTAAGTCGGTAACCATTTACTTTAAACCATAGTTATTAAACCCGGCCCGGAGAGCGACCGCTCGAGGCTTTGGGTCACGGGTCAAATGGTTCAACCGTCAGGTCAATCGGGTCAATGCGGGTTAATAAATAATATTTTTTTTAATATTTTTATAATTTTATAAGCTAAATAAAAATATATTTTAGTATTTACCATTCTTTTCTTTACTTCAATAAATAAGACAATTACAACAGAATTATAAATTTCAAATACTTTTTATGTTAAATAAAAAAATTAATCGAATAAATAAAATTAGATATATATAATATGGTAATGAATAATAAATAATAATGATTATCAAGCAACATTATTATTATTATCGGGTGTAGGAAGAAAAATCAAATGTAAAAACAAGGTGTTGGGTGGGTAAAAGTAAAACTTTTTTAAGTTGAAATATATATATATATATATATATATAACGTGGGTAGGTGTAAAACTGTAGAAGAACTTCTTTCCGACCTTCATCTATTAGGCCATCGCACTGCATAAGTAAAAAAATACTCCCTTCATTATGTTTTTTTTTTCCTTTTTAGAATCACCAGATCCTTTCATCTTTTACAAAAATTTCGCTAAGATTTCATCTTTTAGAATGGTTATGCCGTTATAGCTTGATTCCTCTAAAATCTAAACCGCCTTGTTGGATCTGATCGGATGGGCTATTGATTAGTTTCTCAAGGTTTGGAATTTAACCCATCCGGTTCATCAAGACCCGTCCGGGTCAGCGGGTTTTGACGGTTCTGAACGGTTTTCAACGGATTGAAGCGACTTGATGTCTGAAGCGGTCCAAAGAAAAAACCAGACCGGCCTAGGTTCCGGGTCACCAATTCAAGATATAACATTTGCCACGCTGATCAATTTGGGATTATAACGTTTCAGAACGCCAATTCAAGATATAACGTTACATGAAACGACCAAATCAAGATATATTTAGACGGAGCCCAGGATTTGTGATCCACGCGCCGTGAGTGAAGTCTGAAGAAAAAAAAACACGCGTAAAATATTTTAGCCAGGTGGAAAAAGAAAAAAAGTATTAAAAAAACGTTAAAAAATTTGTTGTCGTATAAATAGGCGAAAATCGTCAGTTAAAAAAAAAGCCATCGAGGGAAAAAAAACCCCAAATTTCAGAGTTTGGGTTCTTCGAAATTTCTTCGAAAACCCATCTGAATCTCCTATAATCTATAGTATTTAGGTTTTTCTCACCGTAAATTCACTTATATACTTCATTGCGAGCGAAATCGACGGTAAAATTGTGCGTTTTCTGGTCTGGTTCGCGAAGAAGGGAGAGAAAGGGGATTCGTAAGTTAGGGTTCTGAATTTGCAGAAATTGAGGTCAGTTTCTTTATTTTTAGTTCGATTAGGTTTAGTTTATTGTTATATTTAATTAATTGAAAACGTCTCTGTTATTTGGGTTAAAGTGTGTTGATTTTCAGAATTTGAGGTTAATTTTTGCCCTTTTTAAGGTTTTCTTGTCTGTTTTTTGTTGTTTAGGATTTAATTACATTTGGGTTAGGGTTCAAAGCTGATTTGTTATTGGTTTATGTTTATTCGTTATGATACGAGGTCCAAGTCTTTTAATTGCGAGAGTTGTTGTATTGTTTCAGTATTCTTCAAATGGAATGAATATTACACTGTTAATATTGGCTTTTTGCACTGTTTTAATTAAAGGTTTTTTTTATTACTAGGGTTAGGGATGGCTTTCAGTTTATGCACTGTCAGACTGCATCTTGAAGGGTCCATATAACTCTGCTTATTAGTTTTGAAGAGCATCTTAGATCACCTGCATGCATTTGAGATCTAATGGAAGGAAACATTTGTCTATTCTCAAAGATGTAAGTGGAATTATCAGGCCTAGTAGGTGAGAAGCCGCCTTGCATTCCCTGTTATATATTCACCAAATAAGCCGCCATGTAAGAGAAACCTTGGCCTTCTCTGCAAGATGTTAGGGTGTTGGACCTCGTTATGGTTAGTTCAATACATTCGCATCTTCTTTCTGTTGTTTGATTTATGAAATTTCAATCTTATTTTTGCTAATCTTTTTCAATGTGAATCGTCATGATGCGCCAAGGGCTTATCATGGCTTAGAAGGACACATTGGAGCCAATGAAGATCATGGAGATGTCATCGATGCTAGCTTGGAGGAGCATGAAGATGGAAGCACAAGTGACCGGCCAACACCGGTCACGTGACATGACCATGCCCGGCCACAAGCGGCCACGCGACATGACCATGCCCGGCCACAACCAGTCACATGACTCGGCCAAGCCCGGCCACAACCGGCCACATGATCCTTTATCTATGCCATTGGGTCCAATAACAAGGGCTCGGGCTAAAAGGTTTAAGGAAGCTTTGGTGGGCTTTATAAGAACTCATCTTGAAGGATTGAAGACCATTGAAGACTCATTGGGCCGATTTGAAGACCACACACCAAGGAATATTCCAAACGATTCCATGGTGTGTACCATGTTATCCATCGGTGAGCATTAGGCTTAGTATTGTGTAATTCGGCCATTGGGCCTTTATTCTATCTTAGATTAGTTATTTATTTAGTTTAGAAGACATTGTGTTGGGCCTTGTTTGACTAAGTCCAATCCTTGCTTAATTATGTAATGTTATTTACTTTTCCTAGTAGGACAAGGAGTAGGCTATTTCCTTGTTCCTTCCTTTATGTAATGTTTTCCTTTTAGATTTAGGAGAAGGGTTATGCGTCCCCTACTACTATATAAAGGGACCATCCCCCTCTTGTAAACATAAGTTGAGTTGATTAATAAAGTTGAGGATTATTTTCCCAAATTGATTATCTTAGCTTCATTGTTCTAGTTTGAGCAAACTTAGGGTTCTTCATCTTGTAGAGTCCTAACAAGCAATTAGGTTGAGATAACTTAGTTGTTTGTGAATCTTGTGATCTTGAGAATTCAATTGCAGGTCTAATTGAGTGCTTAAGGCCGACGAAAGAGGAGGGATAGCTTTGTGAAGGTCATCAACATACAAGTCTAGAAGTTGAAGAAGTTCAAGTCGACTTTGGTGGATATTCAAAGGTTGGATTTGAATCTAATACAACTAGATTCGTATCAATTGGTAATCAGAGCATAGGTTGTCATCTTCAACCGGTAAATCTATCCTTCTATACATCAATCATCACGTTTTCATCCATCACAACACACCCAAACACTCATCGCACCACCTTCTTGAAAAATTCAAAAATTCAGAAACTTCAAAAATTCATAGCCAATTCATCTTGCATCGTTTTGCTTTGAAATTTCAGATTTGAGTCCCTCATAACTAGTAGTTATATCGAAAAATATAAAAAAAATTTCGACCAGAAACTTGTGATTTTTGTTCTGGATTCGTTTGAGCTCGGAAAGCTGTGAAATTTGAGCTATAGATTTATTCTGGTGTGATCTTTCCGGGAAAAATATTAAAAAAATCAAAAAATCTGTGCTATTATCGATTTTTTCCAGAAACTAGGGTTCTTAGTTTGGGTTTTCTTGTGCAATTGATCTAATTGGTTGCAAATAACTCTAATTGATTGTGTAATTGAGATCCTTGGATTGCTTTTGCTGTTAATTGTGATTTGATTTGAAGAATTTCAGGTTACAAACCCTATTGGATTAAAGTGGTACAAAATAGGAGACAAGCGGTACTAGGGTTTATGGTAATCGATTGATATTGTGATTGTGCTTGAATTGAGTTTTTGTGCATGTAGACACCTGTTTTTGTCTTATATCCTTCAATCTAAATCAATTTATTTTCTTAATGGGCATTAGGGTCACATAGGGGCACTTCGGTCATTCTAACATTAGGGGCACTTTGGTCATTTGCACATTCAGGGGCGTTTTAGTCATTTCCATGATTAATATTTCATGTCAGCATCCTTCAACATTTTCATTTTAATAAGGTAGTTAATTAGTATGCCTCTTTCTAATTTAGTATGTAGGTATAAAAATTCAAAATACAAAAATGGGAATTGAAAAAGTTTAAAAAAAAAAAGAGAAATACAAAAATACAAAAATGGGAATTGAAAAAGTTTTTAAAAAAAAAAGAGAAGAGAAAGAGAAGTTCTTATATTCATTTAATTGCTTTCAAATCATCTTTCATATTTGCATATTTTCATACAAAAAAATACCTTTTGGGCCGATTACTGATTCCTTCTTCTTCTCTTGTTAGGCCCAGTTTATAAATTCGTAAATTCGTTTGGTGTCATTTTGATCTAAGTCTTTTGGGCCTTATCCTCCTTGCTAATGATTATGATCTGCCTGGCTTTTGGAGCCTTGGTTAATTATTTGGGCCTTAATTCTTGGGCCATTATTCATCTTGTGTTATTCATTAAATCACTTAGACTATTATGGGCCAACTAGAAGTCCCATTTTCTCCTTCCTTTGCAAAACACAAAAAAAAAAAAAAAATAGTCCAATTCGCATTTACAAATACAAGTTACAAAATCAGAAAGGACAAAAAAAAGAAATCTCTTTTACAGGCTTTGGGACTTTTTGCTCTAGTTGAGACTCTCCCCTTTGGGAGATCTTTTCCTTTATTAGGCTTTAACCATTTTGTTTCTCTCATACTCCATTTCCAGCCTTCACTCTGAGTGTGGTCATGCGCCTTCCATTGATTCACAACCTCATCTGCATAAAATCATTCAAACATGTTCCATAAGCGTATTGCATACTAATATCAGTTTCTTTTTACAGTCTAGCATTAAGCATAAAGCATAAAGCATTTTTCATCATTTATTCATCAAGCATCCTGCACAAGTATTTCCACACAATTCAACAAACAGTCAACATTTATCAATGCATCTAATTACAGCATTCAAAATAAATTTAGCATCATAGTATTTCATCACATTTCATTCAAAACAGAGCACGCATATGCATACTTTCCAGTAGAATTTAGCATACACCTTGCACCGATTCAGCATACATACCACCATAAAACAGAGCT
>AWWV01012746.1:0-10131 GCA_001974805.1 Corchorus capsularis
GCCGTCAATGGTCGATGATGGAGGAAAGCAAGGAGTGGCGGTGCTAGTTCAAAAAGAAAATTAGGGTTTCAGTTCGATAGGAGAAGAAGAGGAAAGAAAGAGAAGAAAAGAGAGGAGGAAAAAGAAAAATGATGCCACTAAACCAGACCCGACCCGACTTTGACCCAAATCATCAAGTCCAACTGGCCAGCCCAATTCCATATGGGTACTTTCTAATCTGGGCCTTTAATTGCTCTTACACTTGGGCTTAAATGTAGTTTTTTTTTTGTGTGCACTTGGGCCTAAATTTTAGTTAAGGTTTAATTTTAACATCAAATTTAGTAATTTAGTTTAGTTCTTGAAAAATGAAATTCTAGAATTAGCTTAGTTTCATAGTTTCGTTTAATTACAAATAGATTAATAATAAGAAGAAAAGGTTAGATTAATTAGAGCATTTGCATTCATGTTTAATTTTCTTTAAATGTTGCAATTGCCATGTTCATAAGACTAAATTAAAATGACTCCCGTGAACGGAAAGGAGGGCGGCTCATTCATGCGTGTCTGAGTTTGCTCAACTTCTCCCGGAGGCTTGGAAAAGAGTAAAATGGTAATCAATAAAAAGTAAAAGAGCAATCAGTAAAGAAAAAAATGGTAAAGAGTAAAGAGTAAAGAGTAATCAGCAAAGGAAATGGTCATCAGTAAAGAAAAAGTAAAATAGTATTCAGACAAGAGTAATTAGCAAAGGAAATGGTCATCAGTAAAGAAAAAGTAAAAGAGTATTCAGACAAGAGTAATCAGTAAAGAAAAATGGTAAAGAGTAAAGAGTAAAGTAAAGAGTAATCAGCAAAGTAAAAATGGTAAAAAGTAAAAGAGTAATCAGTAAAGAAAAAGGGTAAAAAGAGAAGAGTAATCAGTAAAGAAAAAATGGTAAAGAGTAAAGAGTAATCATTAAAGAAAAAATGGTAAAGAGTGAAGAGAAGTCAGTAAAGAAGAATGGTGAAGAGTAAAGAGTAATACAGTAAAGAAAAAATGGTAAAGAGTAAAATATTAATCAGTAAAAAGTAATGGCAATCAGCAAAGAATAAAATGGTAACTAGTAATCAGTACAAAGTAAAGAATAATCAGTAAAATAGTAATGGTAATCAGTAATTCAGTAAAGGGTGAGTAAAAATGGTATTTAGTAATTTAAATTGAAAGAAAATAATTGGTATCCAGTAATCTTTCAAAAAGAAAAGTAAAGTATGAAAAAGGTAAAGAAGGATAGTCAAACAAGGAAAATGAATAAAAGAAGAAAAGTCAGTTTTAAGAAAAAATAAAAAAAAGAGAGAGTTTAAAGGCATGAAGATATTCAAGAATAGTTGCAACCAATAATAGAAACCCACAATTAAGTCTAAACTAGTCAGTGTCGTCTTTTGACGGGCGTCGTGGGGGTGCTAATCCTTCCCCACGCGTACCCGACTCCCGAACCTTTAAGACTCTGTCTAGAAGACTGTTTATTAGGCTTAGTGTTACTTTCGCCAAGCTTAGGTTAACATCAGGCTTAATAATTTGATAGGTGGCTAATCACACCTAGGATAAAAAAGATTAGTGGTGACTCCCGATAGGATTTCAGTAGTAAATCCTGTCAGTTTTAAGTTCTTTAAGTCGTTAAACGGTAGGGTTCGTACCCCGGACCCGGACGTTGCGACAGCTTGGCGACTCCGCTGGGGACCGGTTAGAGAGTCAAACTGAATGCTAGTTTAGAATTGATTAAGGTTTCTAGATTTGGTTGTTGCTTGCATTTTCTTGTTCATTCATGCCTGTTTATTCTTGCCTATCTTTATGCTTTTTATGCTTATATACTTTCATATTTTTGTATATATTCTGCCTAACTTATCATGTATTATTTCTCTTCTTGGGGGTAGTTTTGTAATTTGGGTTAGGAATTGTTGGTAAAAGGTTTGTATGTTCATTCACACGTGCACTAAAAACTTGCATTTCATTCTGCATGAGCTTATACCGGAGCTCTATCCCTTTAGGAGGAAGTCAAGTAGCTAAACCTTCGTGTGACAATCGTCTCCATGCGGGTTTTGCCAAATACTTCCACTCGGACTTATAGTAAGGACAGTCTGGGAACCTTTAGATCCAGTGAGAAGCCTCACCCAGCATGTAGATCCCTAGAGAGATATCCAGCCTAGGTAGAGCCAATCCCGTGAGAATAAACCTTACTACACAAAAGGAACATTTCTTACCTTTGCTATCTCGTTTTTCCAAAATTAGATCGTAGAGTGGATAATTGCATTGTTCACAATAGGCAGACTAACCTACTCCAAACGGACTTATAGTCCGAAAGTTTTTCAAGGAAAATGTTTTGATAGGAGGGGCACGATTTCTCTCTAATTTTCAGTTTTTGTTCATATTTATGTTCATGTTACTAATCACTCTTTGGTTCTTTGTTGTTTTCTCTTTGCAGAAGCATTTGAATAACTCTTTTGTTTTGCAGGTTGCATTGTGCATCCATCAAGCATTTCATATCTTCATAAGCATGTTCATACATTTGTTCGTCAACACATTTTGCCATGTCATGCATTGATTTCATACATACAAGACTTGCATTTCGCATTTCCACGCACCTTCTCAAGAGTTGTCGAAGTTATCAAGCCATTGTTTTGTATATGTTCAAGCATACATCATGCATTAGCTAGTCATTTGTATATATATGATGTATCCAGCATGCATTGTGCATTCCTTTGTATATGTTCATGCATTGATCATGCATCAAGCCATTCATTAGTATATATGCTCATGCATCCATCATGCTATCACTTGTATATATGTTCATAGACACATTTCATACATACATATAGACAGTTCATCACTTGTGCATATTACTTGTTTTCTACTTTTCTTCCTGGGACCTAACATCATCAGGGGAGAGCATTTTGAAAACATCGCGTGCAGCATTGAGGCTTAATCAGTGAGCGAGATCGATGAAATTTTCTTCACAGATACATTGTCCAAAGTCAGGATGTGCCAGTAAAGTCGCTCCCGCTCAAACAAGTGGCCATTCAGTATAGAACTCTGGATCTCATGGGAAAAATTGACAGTCCAAATTAGTGACAATGGGGAACGGAAGCTTGCCATAAGAAGGGAATTCCCTAGACTGATGAACTCTTTTCTCACATGCATAGCATTTGCATAGCTTTTGTATTCTATCATGTTAAAATTGTTGCACTTTTGACTGAAAATGTTTGCTGAATTGGGTGATCACCACTAAGGAACAGTTCCCAAAACGCTCTATAATTTTCACTTAGGCAATGAGCAAAGGAATATCCGTCAATAAAAGGTTTGAATGAGCAAAACAAGATTTTTGAATAAACGATTGTGTTTTAAACAAAAAACGATAAGATAAGATCAAAAGTGGAACATTTTCTTAAAAGGTGATAACATGACTAGTCAATTTGTGTCAACACTGCTCAGAATCCCAAACTTCATTGATCCTAAAAGAGCCCATTCTTTTTCTTGGAAACCAATTTGAATTTGAGACACATTGAGATCTTTTCGTTCCTAGGGGCAACTTGCTCAAAAGGCCAAATTCAAGTCACCCTTAGGGCCTTGGAAAACAAATCGGTTTAGAATTCAAATAAGCCCATTGAAACTGTATCTTTCACGTCACTTGTCAAAACACCTTTTCCCCTTCTCGTGACTAGTAGTGGGGGGCAATATTTAGTACGTTCATCAATAAAGAGGTTATTTAATAGAATGGAGGTAGAAGGCATCAAATCATCAAATTCCCATCAAAGAAAAAGAAAAAACTGGGCCTAAAAAAAGAAAGAAGTTGCAAAAAGAGAATAAAAGAATAGCAACATCATATGCATGCAAAGATTTCTAGGACAGTTAAAACAAGAGATATTTTTCAAAAAATTATTTTCAAGAAAAAGTTTTCAGAAATGAGTTTTCAAAAAAGTTTTTGAGTTTTTAAGGGTCGCCTTTCCAGATCTGAAATGATAAATGACCTTCTTTCTTATTCCTTCACTTGTAGAAAATTAACCATTGTTGTCCCCTTTGAGCCTTAAGGATTTTCTTTCGAATCAACCCTGATCAAGGATCACCCTCCACACTGGAGTAAAGAAGAAGTAAAGTTTGTGGCAAATTGGGAAAAGGATGCCCAAGCATGTCAATAAAGATGATGAGAATAAAAGAAAAAGAGAATAGAAGAAGGAGAAAGGCGAAACAAAGTGAAGAACAAGAGTAAAGCAGAGAGAAGGGGTTTTGAATCTATTCAAAGAGAAGAAAGTCCGGAAGAAAAAGGCGGAGTCCAATAAAAGAAAGGAAGTTTGGGAGTTGAGCAAATTGTTCAAAAGGTAAACAGACAATCAAAAGTTGGTTCCTCCGTGGCATAGCTCAGTTATCCAATCATGGCAAGATTAGTTAGACAAGCATCTCACATGTGGTCAATCACGCCGTTCATCAAAACTTCCGAAGAATGAAATCATTGAATCAGAATGAAGATGAGAAATAAATACCTCAAGAGAATTTTAGAAAAGATGATAGTAAGATAGCGAAACCGGCATGGCAAACAGCCTTTGCCCTTCACGCTAATCGAACTAACTTAGGCAACCCTTTATTCATTGGTCTACGGGTTAGAAGTAGTAGTGCAAACGGAAGTAGAGATCCTCTCTCTAAGGGTCTAGCAAGGTTGGTAACTAGAAAAAGACAAGCAAACACAAAAAGGGTTTGACTAACTAAATTTGATAAATGAAAGAGAATTACAGTAATGTGCCACGGCCAAATGTACCAAAAGAGAGTAGAACGGGCATTCAATAAGAAGTACGCCCGAGGAGTTAAAAAAAGAAGATTTGGTATTAAAGAAGACTATACTGGAACAGTGAGACCTTAGAGGCAAAAGGGCTTCAAACTAGGATAGTCCGTAAAAAATAAATAAATAAATAACTTGGCCTAAAAAAAAGAAAGAGGTCGGAAAAAGAGAAATAAAATATAAGGAGGGGTCCAAGTTGAAAACCCGCAAAGGGCGGCTTGGATCCGCAGGGGGTCATTTGAGTTGAAAACCCGAAAAGGGCGGCTCGAGTGAAGGTTGGAAAAGGAGAAAACTTGAGTTGAAAATCTGAGGAGGGCAGTTCAAAGTGGAAAAGAGGATGTGAGAAACGACAGAATAAAGAAGAAGTTAAATGAACAAGTTTAGGATTGGAAGCTTGTAGAGAACAATGTTTAAATGTGAAGGTCGTCAAAGGAGAAAGAACTTTCCGTGCAGAAAAGAAAGTGATCCTTGGATCGAACACCCTCAAACACATTTTTGAGCCTTTCACCCTTTCTTTGGTACCCCTAACCCGATCCCACATTACGTGCCTAATAAAGTCCATCTTTGATCAGGTCCGGATATTGAAGGTGAAGGGATTGTTCCTAAAATAAAATTATTTTTGCAAAAGAAAAGTGTTTTTCTTAACAGGCTTTTGGATAAAATTGGTTTCAAAAGAGTTTTTCAAATTTAGTCATTTAGATTGCATTTGGAAAAAAAAAAAGAAAGGAAAAAAGAAGAAGAAGAAAAAGGATACAGCTCTAGGGTGAAAACCCGAAAGGGTAGTCTAGAGCAAGGATGGGAATTCTTAGAGTCTCTGGCGCAGTTCGAAAGAGCATGACCTCACTTTGAATATCGACTTAAAGGAATAAAAGTTGATGAAGTCATCAAAATATTCCAGCCTTATCAAGAGCAATCAAAGTTCCAAAACAAACTTCTTCGACAATTGCCTTCCAATCCTTTTGTACCATACTTCTTTTCATAATCAGTGTTGACACAAATCATCTAGAGACAAATAAAAATTGAGAATGTTTTGAAAATGTGTTTTGCAAAAGATTTACATCCCATTTGTGAGCCCAAGAAGAAGGATAAGTCAAAGATATCGGACCGGAAAATTTTTAAAGTGGTGGTCACCATTCCTTTTGAGAAAGCCTCTTTTAGTGGGGCAACATATGGGGAATTTTTTTCAAAGTCATAAAATTTTTTTCAGGGAAAAGGTGCAATGTCTTGTGGGATCATTTTCAACCATGTAATATTTTAAGAACATTTTGCTACATGATCAAAACATATAAGAATTTTGACTTCTGAATTAAATTATGTTGCAGGAAGTTGGCAAGGAAAATGGTACCAAGAATAGGCAATGGAGTCTGCTTAACTCAAGTCACTCCTAATAGATCCAAAGCAAGAAAACTCGTCGGAGAGACATTGGGAGTTTGCAAAGAAGTAGTCGAAGTCATGGGAAGAAAAAGTGATCAAAGTCGATCTTCTCAGAGGATTTGGAAGGGGTTGAAAATGGTATTCATAGGCGCTCTTCAAAGGAAATCAAGAGTTGACACCACGATGGATATTTCTAGCAGTTGAGAATGATATCTCGAAACTTTGATGAGCTATTTAGGAGACGAGGACTGGTCAAGGACGACCTTTTCAGAGGGCAATGAGAGGAAGATATAGAGACATATGCAAGAAAGGAGAGCCTTAGGAAACAAGGTTCAATCGGGACAGGATAAGAGATATATAAAGACTTAAGGAGTCAGGATCAAGTTTCTTAGAAGACATTAGAAAGCAGAAGAGGTGAAGGTCTTATATGACATTCAAAAGGAGCATTTAAGAAGAAGGTATGATGAACAAAGGGGCAAGAACATCTGAGTAAGTCATAGATATTATTAAAAGCCACAAAACATATGGCATTAAAGAAAAGATGATAAACAGATTCATAGAGGGGTCCAATGAAATCAAGAGACCTCCGGGAAGCAATTCTTGGCAGCCTCCGGGCATGCCTCAAAATCCTCAGGGTATCTTCAATAAGATCACCAAGGTCGACCTCAGAACAAGTCTTTCTCAGTTTTCAGCAGTTATCAAAGTTGACCTCAGAACATGTCTTTTTCAGTTTTCAGCAGTTATCAAAATTGACATCAGAACAGGTTTTTTTTTAGTTATCAGAGTCGACCAGAAATTGGTCTCTTTCTTAGTTTCTCAGGAATAAGTGGGTGTCTACGTCTTTGCGTACTTCCCAACTTTCAGAAAGTATACAAACTACTCTTTTGCATACTTCCCGATAGTTAGAAAACACGCAAAGAGGGGCAGCTGTAGACACCTGTTTTTGTCCTATATCCTTCAATCTAAATAAATTTATTTTCTTAATGGGCATTAGGGTCACATAGGGGCACTTTGGTCATTCTAACATTAGGGGCACTTTGGTCATTTGCACATTCATGGGCGTTTTAGTCATTTCCATGATTAATATTTCATTTCAGCATCCTTCAACATTTTCATTTTAATAAGGTAGTTAATTAGTATGCCTCTTTCTAATTTAGTATGTAGGTATAAAAATTCAAAATACAAAAATGGGAATTGAAAAAGTTTAAAAAATAAAAGAGAAATACAAAAATACAAAAATGGGAATTGAAAAAAGTTTAAAAAAAAAGAAGAGAAGAGAAAGAGAAGTTCTTATATTCATTTAATTGCTTTCAAATCATCTTTCATATTTGCATATTTTCATACAAAAAAATACCTTTTGGGACGATTACTGATTCCTTTTTCTTCTCTTGTTAGGCCCAGTTTATAAATTCGTTTGGTGTCATTTTAATCTAAGTCTTTTGGGCCTTATCCTCCTTGCTATTGATTATGATCTGCCTGGCTTTTGGAGCCTTGGTTGATTATTTGGGCCTTAATTCTTGGGCCATTATTCATCTTGTGTTATTCATTAAATCACTTAGACTATTATGGGCCAACTAGAAGTCCCATTTTCTCCTTCCTTTGCAAAACACAAAAAAAAAATAGTCCAATTCGCATTTACAAATACAAGTTACAAAATCAGAAAGGACAAAAAAAAAAGAAATCTCTTTTACAGGCTTTGGGACTTTTTGCTCTAGTTGAGACTCTCCCCTTTGGGAGATCTTTTCCCTTATTAGGCTTTAACCCTTTTGTTTCTCTCATACTCCATTTCCAGCCTTCACTCTGTGTGTGGTCATGCGCCTTCCATTGATTCACAACCTCATCTGCATAAAATCATTCAAACATGTTCCATAAGCGTATTGCATACTAATATCAGTTTCTTTTTACAGTCTAGCATTAAGCATAAAGCATAAAGCATTTTTCATCATTTATTCATCAAGCATCCTGCACAAGTATTTCCACACAATTCAACAAACAGTCAGCATTTATCATTGCATCTAATTACAGCATTCAAAATAAATTTAGCATCATAGTATTTCATCACATTTCATTCAAAACAGAGCACGCATATGCATACTTTCCAGTAGAATTTAGCATACACCTTGCACCAATTCAGCATACATACCACCATAAAACAGAGCTTTCATTTAATAAGGTAATCTTTGGGATCCATAAATTAAGAATTTCAGCATATATAGGTTCATCACTTGCAGCAGCATTTACAAGTACGCTAGTGGAATTTCACATCTAAAACTAACAAAAACGGAGCATATCTCATTGGCGTCCTGCATTTACTTAGCCTTTTACTCATCAATCACATTCATCATTAGTCACTTGCATTTTAGCAACAAAAATAGGTCATCAAGCATCCATTCCAGTTTACTAATTCTATAAATCATTGCATTTGACAGTTCATTTCCGGGCATTACAGGAAGTTTATTCCAGCATTCCCATTTCAAGGCACATGTTTTCATTTCATTTTGCATTTGGTAGTAAGCATAGGCCTTCCAAAAGGCCTACATATGCATTCAATTACATTCCAAGGCACTTCACAGACAAAATTCAAGAGGGATGAATTCAAGGAACCAAAGCAGCAAACCCAATCACATTCAAAAAACAGGACACAATGTATCTAGCAGCTTGCATACATGAATATACTCAATTGCAGAAAATAAAATAGCAAACGTTTGTCTCATTCAGTTTAGAAGAATGCCTGGAAGGGCAAAATGGTGAATGAAATTCACTTGAAAGAAACCTGTCGTGTTTTGATTGGCAATTTGGATGAGCTGGCAAAGCTTCATGGGTCCTGGAATGTTGAGCTGGACGTTGGTGGGCACCTGCAGAAACAAACAAAAAAAGAGAGAATTGGTGAGCAAGCAAAAAAATAAATAAATAGAGGAAGAAAAAAAAGGAGGCAGGAGGACAGTCTTGAGAGAGGCGAGGGTTTTAGAATTAGGAAAAGGAGAGAGAGTTGGAAAATTACTAGGGTTTATTACTTCATTCAAAAAATAAAAAAGATACTGAATAAAAGCTTCAAAAAAATTAAGGATTTACCTAGGTAGGAAGTACTGTTGATATTTCTTTTTCCTCTTTCTTATTTCTGTTTTCGAAGGATGGAACCGATTTAGGAACTTAGGATTTTGGGGTTGTTTTATCAAATTAGTTGAGGTGTTTGGTTCATGTGGCTTTGGGGAATCTTTCACCGGAGTTTGGAGGATGAATACTGATAGTTTTCGTCGGAATAAGGAGCCAAGGGTTTCCGGTGTTTCACTTTGGGTTCTACCCGTAGAGATTTAGGTTCTTTAGGTCGGGTTAGGACAAGAGAAGGGAGAAACCGCCGCCGGGAATTAGGGCTTTATGCGACGGGTCATGCTAGGGTTCGGTTCCTGTAATTGCGGGTTTGAGAAAAAAGGAAAGGAAGGGGAAAGGATGGTCTTTTCGGTGCTTGAGGTGGTTCATGGTGGGGAAGAGAAAAGTGCCGCGCTCGATAGGAAAGGCGAAGGATGAAGAGAGTCCGACGGTGAGGAGCTCCGATCGATGGGTAAGGAAGTGGCGTTGCTGCAAGGGAAAGAATAGGAGGTGTCGGGTTTGAAAGGAAGAAGGAAGAAGAAGAAAAGAAAGGGGAATGAGAAAATCGATGGTGGGGTCTCGGTCGAAGCCTTTGACAGTGGCAAGGGAAGCCGTCAATGGTCGATGATGGAGGAAAGCAAGGAGTGGCGGTGCTAGTTCAAAAAGAAAATTAGGGTTTCAGTTCGATAGGAGAAGAAGAGGAAAGAAAGAGAAGAAAAGAGAGGAGGAAAAAGAAAAATGATGCCACTAAACCAGACCCGACCCGACTTTGACCCAAATCATCAAGTCCAACTGGCCAGCCCAATTCCATATGGGTACTTTCTAATCTGGGCCTTTAATTGCTCTTACACTTGGGCTTAAATGTAGTTTTTTTTGTGTGTGCACTTGGGCCT